>JAGFNQ010001436.1:182709-434112 GCA_024364735.1 Boesenbergia rotunda | reverse complement strand
AGATCAGAATTTTCTAAGCATGAAATTGAATATCAACACATGTTTGTATCAAAACATGATCAGTGGGAAATCAAACAAGTCATGAAGTTTAAGTTTGATACAAAGAAAGCATTAACCCTAGACCTTAAAGCTCATGTTCTTTGTCTAATCATGTATTGTGAGATTTTCATAGTGATTTTCGAGTTAGTACTAACTAGTGTGTCCATACTTGTTCTTAACCAAAATTAGCATGGATCCATGTTCTATGACACACACAAGAAAATCATGTCATACTTGATCATGTTTACCAAACAAAATACCTCAAGCAAAATCTAAGTCTAAACCTTGAGCTCATGTCCTTGTCTATTGATGTCTTATCATGTATTGATATTGTATATCATATATGCAATTGTGTTCCTTGAGATAAGGCATATAACTTGCAGAAAAATATAAATTGCAATAAGAAAACCAATTAATCTAAGCAATTCATGGCAAGAGCAAATTATGTGTGAATCTAACCACTTCATGCAATATATATAAAAATAATTTCCAAGGCTTGTTGACTTATTTTGAAACTAGTATCACCTTAGCCTTGGGTTTTGAGCACCACTTATCAACAACCTATGTTGATAGATGCTCCCCCTCAATTAATGCTTATACAATTCTAAATATTGAGGTTTTAGGTACCCAAATTTTGGAACCTAAGGCATCTACAATGAAAGACTTAGGCACCCATGCCTTAGTCATTTTCTTTTTGACTTTTTGAACCCTAGAATCATTTGATGATCTAAATTGTGTTCTTGACATTAATGATACAAAGGTTGGTTCCTTAGGTCGGTAACCTATACCGGCCTTGTTGTAAATCGCCCTTTGGGAGTTTAGTATCATGTCTAAGGTTTTGGAGCTAGTTGAGAATTTCTCAAAAACATTCTTGAGATTTTCAACTTCGCTCTTTAAGTCCTTATTTTCATTCTCAAGGGTTTTAACATGCAAGTCATCATGAAAATCATTAACATCCTCCACCCTAGAGGATTTCAACTCTTCTACTTCCAATTTCAACAATTTAACTTTGTTCTTAGATTTTTTAAGCAACCTAGCTAGACATGCAATGGTTCTATAACACTTATCTAGCTCGGGAGAGATTACCTCTTCATCATCCGAAGATGATGAAGGCGCGGTTGAGGAGCTTGATTCGTCTCCACTTTCCTCTCCATTTGAATCCTCTATGGCCATGAGGGCACGGTGGTGAGTGTACTTCTCCTCCCTCTCTTCTTCGGATGAACTAGAGGACGATTCATCCCATGTAGCCCTCAAGGTCTTCCTTTTCTTTTTTGATTTATTCTTCTTCTTCTTTAACTTCGGACATTCATCCTTGTAATGCCCTTTCTTGCTACACTCATATCAAGTAACATTAGACTTATCAAATTTAACTTCACTCGGATTACCTTTACCCTTGAAGCGTCGGCTCTTCCTCATCATTCTTCTAACAAAGTTGGTCATCTCGGAGGAAGAAGACCAACTGCCCTCTTCCTCGGACTCGGATGAAGATGAAGATGAAGATGAGGATGAAGAAACTTCCTTCTCCTTCTTCTTCCCCTTCTTCTTCTTGTTGTCACCTGCCACTAAAGCAATACCTTTCTCTTTTGAACTTTTGTTAGAGATCTCATGTAGTTCCATTTCACAAAATAGATCTTCTAACTTAACAAAAGATAAATCCTTGGACACCTTATAAGCATCCACCATGGATGACCACAAGGCGTTCCTAGGAAAAGCTTTGAGGACATACCTTATAAGATCTCGGTTCTCTACCTTCTCATTAATGGAGTGGAGACCGTTGAGGATTTCTTTGAATCGTCCATGGAGTGTACTTACAGTTTCATTCTCTTCCATGGACAGATTTTGGAGTTGGGTGAGAAGGAGGTCCTTCTTGGCAGTCCGGGTGTCTTGAGTGCCTTCATGGAGCTCAATGATCTTGCTCCATAGGTCTTTAGCACTTGTGAAGGGACCAACCTTGATTATTTGGTCCTTGGTCAACCCGCATTGCAAAGTTACTACCGCTTTCGCATCGGCTTCACCTTTCCGGATTTGATCTGCCGACCAACTTGAGAAGTTCATCTCTTTTCCCTCAGCATCTTTAGGAGTGGAAAAACCTTCCTTGACAGTAAACCACATGCTGAGGTTGGTTTTGAGGTAAAACTCCATCTTCGACCTCCAGTATGAAAAATCAGTGCCGTCGAAGAGTGGAGGTCGGCTGGTGCTAAACCCTTCTCTTCCCATGGCCATCTTTGTTAGCTCTCGGATGTTAAGCCGTTGAAGTAGAGCCCCAAGCTCTGATACCACTTGTTGGGAACGGGATGGCTAGAGAGGGGGGGGTGAATATAGCCAGACACAATTTCTTTGAGCTTAAGGATTTCTGCACTTGAGTGATTAGCAGCGGAAGACAAATACAAGACAGAAAACAAGTTGCAGAAATGAAACACAAACCAAAATGCTAACAAGGATCGTTTACAAGGTTCGGGGATATCTTGCCCCTACTCCTTGGCGTGCCCTTAAGGTGGGCGATCCCTTGATCGTCGGCAGATCAAGCCCCAGAAATCCGGATATCAAATCCTCCTTCTCGGTGGAGTAACCTCTCCATAAAATGTCTCAACAAGTTGATGTAGAATGAAAAGCACAGAGACAATCAGAGACTTACAGAGCACAAGCAGATGAAGAGAAACGCTTACAAGCACAAACAACAACCCAGCACAACCTCGGCACGAGCCTTCACTCAGCTCTTCCTTGTTTGCTTGTTGATCGCCTTGCCACGAGTCCTTCTTAGTGCTCAGGTCTCTCAAGCTTCAAAGAATGATCAAGTTTGCAGAAGCTTCAAGACTCAGAGTGATTGCTAAGGATGGATCAAGTGTTGCTGCAGTAGAGAGAACTTCCTTCTCTTCATCGCCAGCCCACACTTATCCTAGCTGCCATCGCCAACCCACAGACGCTCCACACAGCTCCCAGCTGCTCACCTGCAACAACCCAGCTACCCCTGACCTCCTCTGGACTCACTGAACTCTCCTCAGTCGAGCCCCAGCCCCAGGTCAGCTTCCAGCCGTTGCCAGCAGCGCCCGTTATAACCTGCGATGGAAAACTGCCAAACCTGCTCAACGGAAAGCCTCTCTTTGACCCTCCTTGAGTGTTTGAATCCATCCCTGTCACCTGCACACTCAATCAGAGGTTTAGCAAATGAATATCAAATGAGATCAGTGATAGCAGAAAAAATCCTGAGCAAAACAGACGCGATCAGACCCTTCTGACAGCGTATTTGAATTAAAGTTCTGCTCCTGATCGGTCGCCAGACCGATCAGGGAGGACCCTGATCGGTCACCCGACCGATCCAGCAGTCTTCTGCACACTCCTGATTAGTCCCCAGACCAATCCAGCATTCTGCTGCACACTCCAGATCGGTCCCCAGACCAATCAGGCTCCAGCCTGATCGGTCACCAGACCTATCAGGCTGCTCCCAGACCAATCAGGCTCCATCCTGATCGGTCATAAGGAGAATCTCGCGACACTTGATCGTTCTCTAGGCCGATCTGAACAGTATCCCTGATCGGTCACCAGACCGATCAGGAGTCGAGCAGTAAGGTTCCCAAAACCCACTGGATGCTTCCTGATCGGTCACCGAACCAATCAGGCTGTGCCCTGATCGGCCAGACCGATCAGGCTGCTTCCAGACCAATCAGGCTCCATCCTGATCGATCATAGAGAGGAACCTGCGATGCTGGATCATTCTCCAGAATGATCTACACAGTGATCCTGATCGGTCACCAGACCGATCAGGAGTAGATCAGTAAGGGAACTCAACCCACTTGTGAGCTCCCTGATCGGTCACCAGACCGATCAGGAGCCATTCAGTGAGTGAAACGCATACTCCCTGATCGATCACCAGACCGATCAGTAATCGCTGGATCGGTCACCAGACTGATCCACGAAGGAGCACCGTGCCAACTTCCCTGATCGGTCACAAGACCGATCTAGGCAAGCCCAAATGCACTCTAAGTCACGAGAACAAGCCTCCAACCCTTCTCTGACTCGTGCCATGCCCAGCTTCACTCACTGGGACTTCAACCTAGCCCTCCAAGCTAGGACCTGGCTTCACTCACCAGGGTTTCGGTCACCCGGCTTCACTCACCGGGATTTCAACCTAGCTTCACTCACTAGGATTTCAATCACCTGGCTTCACTCACCAGGACCCGGCTTCACTCACCGGAATTTTCATCACCTGACTTCACTCACCATGACCCGGCTTCACTCACCGAGATTTTCCTCACCTGGCTTCACTCACCAGGACCCGGCTTCACTCACCGGGATTTCTATCACCTGGCTTCACTCACCAGGACCCGGCTTCACTCACCGGGATTTCTACCACCTGGCTTCACTCACCAGGACCCGGCTTCACTCACCGGGATTTCATCCAGCCTAGCCCTCCAGACCAGGACCCGACTTTTTCCATGTCAGCGTGCGATCTCCCAGATCCACCTGGACATAATCCGAATTTCATTCAACCAAACTCAAATCATTTGTCAAACACCAAAACAACAACCGGGCCAGACTACATCAACATCTTTTAGGGCTCCATCGAAGTCTCTGGTTTCTTTTTGCTCTAGCTTTCTTAATACCTCAAATAACTCTATCTTGAACGTTGGAGTGGTCTGTCGAGATCATCCGACGTTAATCTAACTCTATGTAGAAGTGATTTTCAAGTCCTTCTAATCCTCTTCACCAGCTACCTCCGAAGAGCACACACATCAATTTGTTCATTGATGGATAATTTGATCATCCATGATATTACACTTGATTAGCCCATGGAAATTCTCGCTTGGCCTATGAAAAATTACACTTAGATTTTTATTAAAATTACACTTAATTCACCAAATATCTTTTCTATCTTTTCAAAATTAAATTAAAATTAAATTAAAATTAAAATTTATTTTTTATTTAAATCTAATCAACTAAACCAAATTAAAAAATAAATAATTTTAATTATTTTTTAAAAGAATTTCATATAAAACATTGATAATATTTAAAAGTCGATTAAAAATAATTTATTAAATTCATGATAATCTCTTAAATTTATATATTTTTATTTTAAAATTTTAAACTTTACTTTTAAAAATATATATATATAATATAAAAAATTAATAAAACTTTATGTTTTTTTTAATATCTAACTATAAACAAATAAATAAAATTAAAAGATCAAGAGTTTTATTATTTAAGTTTTTATTAATATTTTTTTATTTTGAATTTTTAAAAATTTAAAATTTTAAAATTAAAAAAATAGAATTTTATCCTGAGTTTAATGACTTTTTTTTAAAAAAACATAAAATTTTAAAATAACTTTTATGAGACTACGCGATAAAAATTTTTATCGCGTAGCAGCTCTTCAAGGCGGTGGCTACGACCGGAGAAGTTGCGGCCGGAGATCGAGTCGCGGTGAAGAAAATCTAGTAAAAGCTTGCTGTCGTGGACAAGTTTAGGAAGATGGCGATGGTGGTGGCCGGGGGGAGCGAGCTCCCGGAGATGAACAAGTTGTAATTCAGTGGCGCCGACCACGAAGGCAGCCCAATAAAGCAGTATAAAAAACAGAGGTGTAAAATGAAGCTGAATGATTTTTTAGGTCATTTACAGTTTCAATGTTCCAAAAATTTGGTCAAAATGGTTGCAAGTTGAAGGTATGAGAAGATGAACTTGCATCATAGTAAACGGTACGTTCTGTTTGATGGCAATGAATTCAATGAAAAAAAAGGAGACACAAGGCAGGGAATCCAACTGCTAGGGAATTCAACTGCTAAGGAGGTTCTCCTCGAGCTCGGTGGCGAAATATTGAACTTCAGCGTCCGCCATATCATCCTGCCACAGCGGTGTCAAAGGGATCTCGCTACGGAGGGCGGCTGTCATCACCGACCGGTCATTCTGCAGTGGCGGAATTGGTTGAGGCATCTGCAGAATCTGCTCTGCCTGAGGCATCGGATAAGTCGTGGGGCCGGTAAACAGCAAATCGTCTGACTGCTCATGATATGGCGGTGCCGTCATCATCGTCGTCAACTGAGGCATCTGGTGCCAATAATGCTGCTCTAGTGGCGGCGGCGGCGGCGGCTGATAACCGGCGAAGTAAATCTGGGCCTCGACCTCCTGAATCTCGCGGTCGATCTGAGCGAGGTGCTGCTGCAGTAGATAAATGTAGCCAACGCATCCAAGCACCGGGTCACGGATGCGAGCCTCCGCCTCGAACGCCAGCGACTCCGCCGCCCTCCTGCGCTGTTCGACCGGTAAGCTCTGTAGAATCTTCCCGACGTTGCTGCAGCCGTAGACGCGATGGACGTAGTCGAACGACGGGCTGCTCACCGGAAAATATGGCGCGAATATGCAATGCGGCGGACATTTGCGGCGCATGTGATTGCACGCCGCACACCCCGCCTCCTCCTCCTTCTGCTGGTCCACGTCCATCGGAACGGAACGGAGAAGAAGAATCTCAAGCGACAGCTCACGGCGGTGGCGACGTCTTCTCCAGCGACAGCTCGGGCGGCGTCGTCGTCGCGTGCAGGAGATTGAAAGCTGGGACCGAGGAAGTGGTTTGGCGGCCAACACGTGCAAGAGAGGAAGGCGGAGTAAGAAATTAATTGAAACCCTAGATTAATCAATCGATAACATGTCAATTTAAATACGATTCAGTTAAATTTTAACAGAATTGTCTTCTAAAAATATAATATAAAATATATTTTAAAATTTCTAAATTCCTAAATAAATTTTATATATTTAAATTTATTTATTTTATAACGCGGCCAATGGCTGGAGCGTACCGAGGAGGAGATACGCATGTCGTACGATGGCTGGCGCGCCAAGCACAGCCGCATTAACAACGCTCTCGGAGAGTAGGACCACCGATTCGAGATCTTGAAGGACAATCTCCGCTTCGTCGATGCCCACAACGCTGCCGCCTTCCGGCTCGGCCTCAATCGCTTCGCCGACCTCCCCAGACCCGCGGCAACCGGGTAGCGGGAAATCGCTACAGCTATAGAGATGGCCAGGAATTGCCAGATTCCGTCGACTGGAGGGCCAAGGGAACCGTCGCCTCCGTCAAGGATCAGGGCAGTTGCGGTCAGCTCCGTCTCTTTCGCCGTTGGTTTTTCTTACCTTTTTTTGGCTTGCTTGAGGCGCCGGGGGCCGGAAAGAGATCGCGATTAATTAAATGACTATCTTACTCTCGCCCTATGCTATGTCGCTTTGATTGTTTAAGGGTATTTCTGTCATATTAATAATTTTGCTGCTCCGTGGTAGTCGTAGTTTGTGCTCTGTGTTTTTTATCAAATGATGATGGCTTTCGTTGAATATCAATTATTCGAACGACGTGCACAATATATCATCGTGGTACAGCATGGATGACGACGAAGGGATATTCGAGTTTATTAGATTAACATAAATATTAAAGGGATATATCGGAAGGAATTTCAATAGAGTCCTCTTCGACATTTAAATCAGAAACCTTTCAAAATAGCAGAGAAATAAGAAAATTATTTAGAATTCATATCCTTTACTTGCGTACCTAAGCATCTTATATAATAATCGTTCTTCTCCTTCTAGCACCACGATATTATTGTAGCCACCTTCTTTGTTTCTACGCATTACGGATCGTATTTGTCTGCCAGCTGTCATACACAGAGGGATACTGATAACTGTCGTCGTGCATATTAAGTTCATCATTATACGTTATGGATTGTAACCACTCGCTAATTGTCCTACGCATGTGGGTGCTGGTAATCGTCGCCGGGCATATCAAGTTTACCATTATCTTTTCAGGTTGTTCTCTCTTTCTATCACTAATGCTTTGCTCGTATTTCAAAGGTGTTTTGCGACCCTCATGAATAAGATCTCGAGTGATAGGTCAACTAAGGGCTAACACTCGGCTGAGCTTCTCTCTCGAGATAACCTCGAACACTTCTCTCCTGCGATGACCTCGAGCGCTTCTCTCCCGAGATGGTGTCGAATACTTCTCTCCCTAGATGACCTCTGGTACTTCTCTTCTGAGATGACCTCGGACATTTCTCTTCCGAGATGACTTCAGGCACTTCTCTCTTACCATTGTGGTCATGCCGCGTGGTCTTCTCGAGCCACGTATCTACCTCTGAATATCTCCCAATCATCAATATTAGGACTAATCTATTTTTAGATGTCAGTATCAATATAAACTCAACGACTACCATTTGAGATACGAAGATATGAGATAAAACGTTAGTATTTGATCTAACTGATTTTGATGGCATTGAAGGGAGTTGCCGGGCATTCTCCACCATTGAACCTTGTAGCTGGTGGAATGCGACATCACCTATAACCAGGGCTGTAATGGAGGCCTCATGGACTATGCCTTTGAGTTCATCATCCACAATGGAGGCATCGGCAGTGAAGCGGATTACGTACCCTTATACAGCTCGTGGTGGCATCTGTGGCCAGTACAGGGTACATATCTTGGTTCCATTTGCTGCAATGCTTGCAACATATTGGTAATGTGATGATGCTTTTCTTTGCTATGCTTGTGACAAAAGGTGAAACGTTCGTCTCCAACGCCCCCGTTAGCCCGTCTCAAAATCAACACGGAGGCTTCCTTGCTATGCTTGTGGTATTGCAGAAGGACGCCAAGTTTGTTTCAGTTGATGGCTATGAAGATGTTCCAGAGTAGGATGAGAATGCCCTCCAAGGCTGTTGCACATCAACCGGTCAGCATTGCTATTGAGACCTAGGCTTCTTTCTTGTTCATAAGTTAACGAAATATGATGGAATCAAACTAAATTCGCTTACTCTAAAATGAAAAAAAAAGTTTTACCTTTAAAACTTGTATGATTATCCTTCTATGATCTATGTATATAGATGTTGTAAAATATTAACTTTAGTATTATCATTTCATCTCACTCCTCCCACCTTATATTTTTATAAATATTAAACCTTTTTAAAAATTAAAAAAAACTTTTTTTTATTAAGAGAGTTAATTAGTTTATAAATAATAATTTAGTGTTTATAAATGAATTAGCAAAGGTAGTCGTTCCTTATCCCGACGCCACTTTCAACGATTAGGAGAAACCAGCGTCAGAAGAATAATACGACCTTCTTCCCAACTCGTTTCACCTTCCAAGGTTTCTCTCTCCTGCTCTGTCCCGTCCTCCTTCCTTCTCTGATCCCTCTATTTAGTTTCTAACCGATCTCAGTGATTAGGGCTTCTGCTGCTCGGATCCGAGATCACCTCGAGGATATCTTCGGATAAAGGAGATGGGCATCCTCTTCACGCGGATGCTCTCCTCGCTCTTCGGCAATCGTGAGGCACGGATCCTCGTTCTAGGCCTCGATAATGCTGGGAAAACCACCATCCTCTGTGAGTTGCCCCCCGCCCTTCCTTCTTCCTTCGCTGGTTCCTTGGATCCGGAGGATTGATCTAGTTCTTTGTCCCAGATCGGCTTCAGATGGGCGAGGTTGTTTCAACTATACCAAGTCGGTGAATTTCTTCTCTCTGTCTCTCGTCCTTTCTCTGTGTCATTATTGGAGATTGGGAGGTGAGGTTTTTCTTTTTCTAATTGTCGAGTGTCTTGCTCCATTTGTATTTTGTTTCAGCGATTGGATTTAACGTGGAGACGGTGCAATACAACAATATCAAGTTGCAGGTCTGGGATCTGGGTGCGTCATTCACTCTCTGATATTTCCGCATCTCTGATCTAATTGTTTTCTGTCGATTGACACTATCTCGTTAAATTGACATGTTTGATAGATAAGATTGTACAGACACACTTGTGTTTGATGCATACGCCGGTTTGATGCTTTAATCCTTTGCATAGCGAAGTTTGGCTAGCATCTTAGAATGATGACTGGTGCATATTTGTGATCATATCGATCATTCAAGGTGTAAGCATGCTCACTTTTCAATTTTACATAACTAAATGGTTTGTGCAGAATAGAAGATTAACTAGATCCACCAAGTGTGAATTGGAGCCTCCAAGATTATAGAATGTGCCAATGCTGCATCAGTGCCATTGCTGGGCATTTGTTTTAAGCCTCGCTGAACTGCTCATTTGGTTAAGGAAATGGCTTGATATATTACTTCAAAAAAATATATTTTTTCTCTTTCATTCGGTAAACATTAAGAGAAATTAGGAATTGAAGCAAGATTATGGTAATGAGTTATGTTGATGATAGACTTGCATAGAACTTGGAATAATTTTTTCTCTTAGTTGATGAACAATACTTGATCCCCTCTTTCATAACTTCAAGTTAAATACAAAATCATCATTTGAAACTGAAGTAGTCCTTTCTTTGGTTTACATGGAGGAGCGAGTAATTCTTCATCTGGCTTATTGACATTCCTCATAATTGATATTTCCATTCACGTACATATAATATATATTGTGTCGCTTGTATGCCACATCGGCGAGTTGTCAAACTTGATCCTGACCTAATGAAACCCATTGTCCTTAGTGCTGAGGTGTCATCATCATTTATTTGTTAGATCATTTTGGCCTAGCAAGCCTAGTGCCAGCCCTGATATTTTGAGTTTAGTGGTATGAAGGTATTTGTTTTTAATAGGCAGAGATTCATTTTAGAAGAAAATATCCTTTTGTTTTCAAATGTTCTAGTCTTTAATAACAAATCATAAATTACTAACTATTCTATTGGATATTTGCATTCTATCGGAAGAGGTCGAGGATTGTATTTGGCTTTGAGAAGACATCATCACTCTTAACTACTAAACACAATTAAAATGAAAAGAGAAAAACTAGATATTAGAAGCGAATGTGGATTTTCATAGAGTTCAATTGCGAGATCATGTAGCCAACTCCAAATAATTGTGAATCTCGGTTTGTTGTTGTTTTTGGCCTTTTTGGGGATATATCTGAAGCATCTTCACATATGTTTTACAGTTACTTTGCTATTTTACACTTGTTTTTTTAATCATTTTACTTCTAACACGACTTTGTTGCTTAACTGAACAGGTGGACAGACAAGTATCAGGTAGTCCCTTCCCACTTTTTATCTATGATTTTTACTATGGTTTCTCCTGAATCTGTTGAAGATACGGTTATTTCACTTGTCCATTTTCAAACTCCTTTATATTACGTTGTGTTCCCTTCGAGAGAAAGGAGGAGAGAGAGAAGGAAATGGGGAGATAGTGAAAAAAACATTTTTTTAGGGGGAGAGAGGTATGGGAAGGAAGTGAGCGATTTTCCCTTTCTCTCCGATTTGATCCATTCAAATTGGTTGGAAATTATAGTCTCAACCACCTTGCCCTGCCCAAGTGTTTTTTGATATTCACTTTCAAAAAAATTGAGGATATATTTGCATTTTTTTGTCCCTCCTCGTTTTCATCCCTTCCTTGCTATAGAAAAATATCTTTTTTCCCTCTTCCTTTCATATTCCATCTCTACTTCTCCTTTCTTTTCTATTTTCTGTTCCTCTAAAGAATCACAATATTAAGCTCTCATCTCTTTGTTAGGACGTCTTATTCTTCACATCAAACTATGCTGGTTCTTCATGTTTCATAATGCCTTTAGTATCCTTGTAAAAGTTGGAACGTATATTTGTATTCTTTTCAGGCCATTGCCCCAGTTTTACATGCACGAATGCAAAAAATTCGAGTCATATTTGTATTATCTTTAATCTCGTGTGAGTTTTCATATTTTATGTTCTCATATTCATTATAAATCATACTGATGTTTGAATATTTATATAGCATACAGTCATCCTATTGGCTGACCCACTAGTACAACCAATAAACTAGTGACTCATAGCTGGAGTAGGTCATTGGCCAGTGTGAATCTAATACCTATTAGCAGATATGTTTTATCTGTTCTACATATGCACTAACTATTTGATGTACTGTAATAACTAGCAGGTCATCATGACTTTTTCCATTTTTTTGTAGACCATATTGGAGATGCTACTTTCCAAACACTCAAGCTATCATATATGTTGTTGATTCAAGTGACACCGATCGATTGGTTACTGCTAAGGATGAATTCCATGCTATCTTAGAGGTATACAAGATGTACACATGCTTTTGTTTGTGTAGTTAGACGACATCCAATTACATCTGAAATAAAGTAGACAAACACACATTTTACTAAGAAAGCCCATTTAGTCTAACATTAGATGACATTGTAATTGTCTTGACTTTTTGTGTCCACACTTGGTATCTTATGATTTCCATGATTTGTTCAAATCTCAAAGGTTAAACGTTTTGGGAAAGTTATTGTCACAAGTTTATAGTCACTTCTTTTGCCTTCTTGTCATACAATCTGTATGCGCTAAGTGCCAGACAGAATTTGGAAATGTAGAACTCTTATTCTTAGTTTTGAATCTTAGAGAGTTAGAATATGCATGACTACAAGATTTCAGCATGCGGTGATGATTTCAGATCCTTATTTACTTGTTATTTTTTGGCTCGCTAGGAGAAGTCCATTCTAGTAACTTCTTCATTTGTAACATCTATTTGTGGTCATTTTCTATCTGCCATCTGCCACATGCTTCTCTGATTAGAATAACATCATAAGAAAATAAAGACCTTATGGGAGCCATTAAAGAACTATGAAATCTTTTGTATGTTTCTCACATGATACATTATTTTGAAGCTCAAGAACATAAACAATGTTCCACATTGGACAGGATCATGATGGAATCTCCATTCTCTTTCATATAATCATATAATTTTAGAAAATTGCATATATGCATGTCTTAAGTTCCTGATTTCTATCCATTTTCTATGTCTTTGGTTTTGGGTTATGGAGACAATTCCATTAAAAGAAACTCCTTTATACATCAATATAAGAGATTGTAACTTTTTCTGATTAATTCCTTGTGTAAATCTGCATGATTCACAATTTTCGATTTTTAGTTATCGTTGTTTAAATTGTCAAATTCCCGCCATAGTTCTGGGTAGTAGCATTGATGGTATATATGTTTGGGACAAAGATGGCTTGATGATGATGGGCATTGATGGTTTAGGCTAAGTTGTGAAAACAAAATCTCCAGTTGCTAATAAACCATTAATTAGTTAAGGTGCATCTGTAGTTTTAGTTTATTATGGGAAAGACCGACAGATATAATTAGAATTTAACAGAACAGAATATAAATCACATCATCTATAGTATTAGTTTATTTTGGCCATATACATGCTGTGAAAGCACCCTATACTTTCTTATATTATCAGGATTCTGTCGCCTATTAATTCTATTATACTGTTTATGGTTATATATTTGATGGCAATCCATCTTGTTGAATCCCTTTTTGTAGGAGGAAGAGTTAAAAGGTGCTGTTCTCCTTGTGTATGCTAATAAGCAGGTGACTGAACCATCCCCATCTAAGACAAGTGCTTCGTCGTTTCTTTTCTTTCTCTTAATTTGCATTTGGAGTTTGAGTTATTATTTCTCATTCATTTCCTTCCATTCCCTGAGAGACTGTAAGGTTGATTGGTTGCCATTAATTTGTTCTTGGTAATTCTCAGTTTTCAACATGCATGTATAGTATAGTCGTTTAGTGAATATAAGATGTTTGTGTTACCATGCGGAACCACTGGCCCTATTTCATGATATTCAGCACTTGGCAGTTGTCAAAAAGCTAGTTGGAAAGAAACTGATCAAAGTAGAAAACCTACATCCTGAAAGATGTAAAATGATGCATCAGTTATAGTTGCAGTCCTTAATTGGAAGTGTTTATTAACAGAAGATTTGTTTTGTTGAATTTATCTATACTGATATGCAGGATCTCCCTGGCGCTTTGGATGATGCTGCAATAACAGAAGCCTTGGAACTTCACAAGATCAAAAATCGACAGTGGGCTATCTTCAAAACTTCGGCTATTAAAGGGGAAGGGCTATTTGAGGGCTTGGATTGGTAAGAACTTGCAAATGAGTACCACATAACCAACTCTTTTGCTTTGTTCTCTCAAAAACAGTTTTTATTATCATAATAAAGTTGTCTTAGATAATTATTCTAAGCAGGTTCGCTTAAAAATATATTTTTCAATTATTTTATGCAGGCTTAGCAACACTCTAAAATCTGGCTGAGTTAAATTTTTATGAGACCTTGTGTACGCAGTCAGTCAAATTCAGAAGCGTGTATTCTAAAAAGTTGCTTTGGGTGTATGTTAACTTTGATTTCATATCTTGTTGGTTCGTAGTTTGATTGGTGGAAGATGTCATAGTATGAGTTTTACAGGTAAAAGGTTGAAGTCATTGGAGTAAATCATTTTACCTTATTTTATTCTACTAAATTTTCTTTGGAATCAAGGAGAAATTCAATTCTTTGAAGTCATTGGATGTATCAATCATCTGAAATGCTGTTACAGTCGTCCTTGTTTTAGGAGATGGCTTGAGCCCCATTTTCATCTACGAAGTTGGAAATGATACAAAAGAAAAGTATAAGTAAACTTGAATTCTGGACGGGTTTTGCCATGTGTCGTGATGCCTTGATTAAATGAGATATCATTAAGCAGCATAGGCCCCTGAATTGCTCCTATGGTAAACGATGCATTCTTTATTATTGTTGGCATGTAATAATCGAATCATGGGCTCCAATTCTCAGTCCTTTCCAGTAAATAAGGATTAGGTCGTGCATTGAGGTGATTCTTACATGTCAAGAGAGGTACCCTACGTCACGAAAGGATGCAGCTAAACCAAGCAAAATCCATCCACCCCGAACCCATAAACCTGAAATAGATATTCTTTATAAATTGTCTTTATGATGGATTAGGTAAATGGAACGTCCGTGTTGCCAGCATGAAACTCTTCATCGTAAATTATCTTTATAATCTTGTTGCATCTGACAATGGAAATATGAAATTCTTTCAAGTGAAGAAAAAAAAAAATAAGAATCATTCCGATCGATTCATGGAATTTCACCTGTCGTAGGTAATGGAAGCTTCAAATGACGTCTAGAAGTCCAGCGTCTCAGGTCGTCATTTAGGAATTTCTATAATTGTAGCTGGGATGAATGCGTACTGGATAACATTAATGTCTACCACTGTTCATATGGAATTTGGACCTGGAAATGGAATGATGTCTTAAAGCAAAGTACCGTCGCATTGGTTCTATTAATTTCATGATATGACTTTTAACTTTCAACCCTTTACTGAATTTTAATAAAAAGATTGATGCCGGAAAGCAAAATTGTTCAAATTTTGAATTCATAATTCACTATCACTAGATCCATATGATTTTTTTAATAAAAATTTCCCGAGTACATTCATAAATGAATGAAATCGCAAGACAGATCCTTAAGATGCTTTCGAAAACACACCATTACTTGGTCAATAATTGACAGTGAGGATAAAGATTAGAATACTCAAAAGAAAGAACGTTGTGCGTTTGTAGGATTGTTGTCGTTTTTATATACAGTGTGCCAGTTGACTGTCAGAACTAGGGACGACAAATGGACACTATTTATTTCAATTTTTATAAGAGATCATAATATTCACACGATTAATTCTATAACTATATGAAAAAAAATTAGATAAGTTGAGGATATTTTTTTTTCTAACTTTATTGAGAATTACTACGTATCTATTACTTCAATTCGGTAATATCTGAGAGTGACACAAACTATCTCAAATAGATATGGAAATGTTTTCATTGGATGGATTCATGATAACATAAAAATATTATCATCTTAAGATCTGAAAGTCAAAATCTAACAAAGTGAATATATTTATCCTTTCACGTATTAATTATAATATCCGAATTATTAGCTCTTACTATTTTTTTTATATTAATATTGAGAAGAATTGATGGGAGCCATGAGGTCGAGTAAATTATTTTTTGTCAACTCAATTAGTCATTAATTTATTACTAATACCGAACTAACTCAATCACAAGACAGACAATAGTGGGATAACACCCTATCAAAATGATTGAAGAATCTTAGTTCAACTTTCGCATCTTATTTTTTTAATTTTCAAATAAAATAATGAGATAGTAGAAAAAAAACAGACGGTGAGATTGGTCTACCAAAATATATATCACAGTTAATACGTACAAATAATGTATATTTTCAATGTAGAACATGAACGATCACCAGTAATTTGGTTAATGAGATTTCAGAATAGATTCTCTGTTCTTTACTTACCCGATTTAATTGCCGATCTAATATGTCATGGAATGGTTGATTGCGACGGTGCACTTCTCAAATTGACAGAATGAATAGAATATTATGATATCTAGGAAATCAATCAGTACATTCATCACAACAGGTGTCATTTAATTTCATCTCTCTCAACTTCTACCAGTCGCCAATAAATTCATGTCTCGTCTATCGATCAATATGTCAGTATCCTACCAACAATGTCATAAATTAGTTCCATAAGATAGTCAAATATATAAAGAGAGGCCAATGTAGTACTACCACCTACAACAGAACATAGATTTTATACCAAAATTTTAAAATATAAATTTTAACTTAGATTATTACTATTTTTTGTTTAACAAATTAATTTCGATATTTTTCAAAAAAAAATTAAGTTAATTTTTGATTAATTCTTTTTTGATTAATTCTAATTATATATAATAATGTTTTTTTATTATGAAATTGTCTGTCACGGCTCTGCAGCATTGTCATTTCTAGCTGGTTTCCTGATGCGCATTTATAATGGGTAGCAGAGCCCATCTCCGGTCTGAATTGCTGTTAAGTATATTTATTTATTTGCCGTGCGGGAGTCTATGTCTTTCTTTAATTAGTGTTTTGGGTGCAGAGATGCCCATACTATTCAATATTCATTGCGTAAAGCTTTGATCAAATTATTGGGCACGACATGAAAGAAGGGGGCAGGCATAATTAAATAAGAGGCTGCAATCGAGGTGGCAAAAGATAATATATTTGATTTTAACGTTGTTATCAATACGTTTTCAGATTCACACGGAGAAGATTACTGGTTGTTATCAATACAATCATAATAAATTTTTATAAGTTAAAAAATTAATTAATATGAAATAAATAAAAAGATATGATTTAATATGAAAAATAGAAAAAAATAATTTAATAAAAAAATAAAAAATAAATAATTTAAATATTTAATAATAATTAAAATAAAAAAAACTTAAGAAGACAAATTTAGCGGTAGATTCTAGCATACTTTAATTAGGTAATTCTAGATGCTAGAATCTAGCCAGCTAGAATACCTTTAAAAATTAAAAAATATAATAAAAAAAAAAAAAAAAAATAAAATATGAAAAAAAAAAAAAAATAAAAATTTAAAATCTAATTCATAAAAATAAAACAATATAATAATTTTATAAGTTAAAAATTAATTTAATATGAAAAAAATAAAAAAATATGATTAATATAAAAAAAAAAAAATATAATTAATATGAAAAAAAAAAAAATAAAAATTAAATATTTTAATAATTTAAAATTAAAAAAATAAAAAAATTCTAGCGGCTAGATTCTAGATTTAGCACTACCTTTAATTAATACATGAGAAGATGAAGATATTATTTTATTAATTTTAACTTTCAAATTTTATATCAGTTATCCTGAAATAAAATAAGAGATTGCTACGGGACGGAGACTGTTTTTTCCCAGAATACCCTCAGCTCTTAACTCCTATGAAAAAAAAGGAGAAAACAAATTAACGAAAACACATTAAATTTTAATTAATTATTTGAAAAATGTAAAAAAAAAAAGCGGCATGTATTTATAGTTAGACTTTTGACATAATTTTTATAATAATACTCTTTATACGAATGGACTTCTAGTTTGAAGGGGGGGGGGGGGAGGATGATGAAGGTGCATGATTTAATTAGATTTAGAGGGTAATTTTTTTTAATATATTAAAGTATTTTTTAACGATAATTTTGTTTTTTTCTTAAAATAATAGTCCTATTAAAAAGGGGCACGCTTCTATTTTTCCCATTTACATAAATGAAAATGTAACGGTTGACATTAATGAGGTACGCTGGAATTTGTTGATTGTTGTTCAATTAATATGACGTTGACTCTGTAATTTGAGAATAATCTTACTTACATTTCTTTTCTTTTGATATATTCTTTTAAAAAAAAAAACGATTCATCGATACGATTAACGATGGGAATAATATAATGTTTGACCAATCGTTGACACAAACCGACGACAAATTCGAAGGCTAAGACTGAGATTTGCCTTTGCTTCGGCGGCGAAGAGAACGGGACGGGTGGTCGGCAGCCACCGGGTAGTTGCAGGAAGCAATGAATGAGGGCGGCCAATGCCGCATGGACCATGGCGGCATGGCGCCGGGCGTTCATTTAGTCAAATCTGACGCCTGGTTCCACCACGCGTCAGGACTGCGGATCGCAGACGATGTCGAATGATTAATTGATCGCGTACGACCCTATCTACTAAAATAAGCTTCGCTCCAAGAGCTAGTTGGTCGAAGAGACGACAGGGAGCGATCGATTGCAGTATTGGCAACGGAGACAACTCTACTAGCACGAGTCACATCGATGAGCTAGCTCAATTTAGCACGACTATCTTGCTCGTCATCCATGTTCGTTGCTCACGCGCTGTAACATTAATGACGGACGCAAATAGCAAGGCCAACCCCAACCGACCGCGACCCATCCATGATCCAACTAGAGCGTTCCTGCCTATCGTGATTTATCTCCTTTTTAGATAACGAAGGATCATATTTGTCAGCATTTGCAATGTAGTAATTGATTAATTGCCACCCCGGTAGCTGCTCCGCTCTTCTCTGCTAGATTTCGTCCCGAGATCTCTTTACCTGGTGGCCAACCTGTGACTTCCTGTTTTCACACAAGGCATTGATGGAGCGATGCCGATTGCTAATTATGGCTTACATGTCAGATTTTATATTAAAGAAGAGAGAGGTACGTATTTCTGTCTTAATGTTGCGTGCCCGAGTTCGAATCCTATGTTCCAACAATTTTCTATCCTCCTATTTTAAAATCACCATTTATCATCGGTAGCATGCATATTTGATTACCGTCCGAATATTATCATCGGCCTCCGGCCGTCCGCTCTGACCAAACTATACCTAAGGGAACGATGAATCCATATGAGATCGTCATCAATTGTGATCTCGTCGGATAGGGATCAGAATCCAACTGATCGCAATTGACGACAATCCCCCTGGGTTCACCTTCCCTAGGGTATAGTTTGATCAGGACGGACTGCTAAAGGGCGTTGGCAATGTCCGGGCGACAATCGAGCATGTCATTGACGATGAATAGCGATTTTGGATCATGAAGATAAGGAATTTTCGAGACAGAATATCCTCACTGGACAAATAATGTGTCTGTAGTTGGAATTCATTTTTGTAACTAATTTGTCATGTTTTGTTAGATAAGATCACTGTGATTTAGACTATCTCCAACCATAAACATTATATTTGATGTAATATTTACACTAAAATAGTAAAATTTCAACACCAAATATTATTTCAGCTTCAACCCACTTATACCATATCACACAAAAAAAGACTATTTCTTAGAATATTCTATTTTTTCTTATTCAAAATTTAATTATCAACGTATATTTTAATTTTTATGAAATTAGTGATATAATTTATAAATAAAATTAAAATAAATATATTATAAATAAAATTTTTAATAAATTAAATCTTTATAAATATACATAATAAAATTAAAATATACTATTAAATACACTTAATTTAAATTTATAATAAATAATTAATATTATAGACAAAAAAATAATTTATGATATTTAATAACATATATTATATTTGATTTTATAATATAATAAAAAAATTTAAATATTAAAAATAATTTAAAAAATCCAACATCAAATATGGTGTGATGAATAGTGCATCACCATATTTGGTGATGTACAATTCATCACACTTATAAATTTGATGTAAATTTTAGAGTATGAATTGAAGTATTTTGGTGTGAATTTGACATTAAATTTGATGTTTTAGTGATGGGTTGAAGATGCCCTAGATTGAAGTTACTAATTATATTGTTAAAAAAAATAAAAGAAGAAGAAGGAAAGCATCAATTTTTTCAAAATTAGAAAGGACACCCTCCTTCCCTCCTTTTTGGCATTCCACATTTACTTCTCCCATCCTGTAATAAATTTACATAACATGCAAACTTATTGTTCTTTAGACTTTTTATTATTTAAGTTTAAATATAGTTCTGTCATAAATGAGAAGGAAAAAAGAAATATATAATATAACTTCAACCTACTTTTATCAATTTAATAAAAAGACGTTTTATCAATTGTTGGTGCGACAACTTAGATTTGAAGGATTTTTTTTTTGTCAAGAATAAATTAGTATTTAATATGATTTTGATTTAATAGTACCCTTTGCTATTAACATTAAAAATTACAAAATAACTACTATTTTAAGTGCTATTAACTTTAAAAATAGGGGAAAAAATAATGAAGAAGCTTGGTCAAGGCTAGTTAAGGTCAATCCATTTGTCGCCTCATTTGAAAATTGGCTCATCCTTTCCTTTTGCGCGTTAAATAAAAGTCCTTTGTTGAAGCACAAAAGACTTTGGCTTTATATAAACCGAGCAGATGCATTGCTGCAAATACATCCATCTCATCGTCACACAACAACCTTGAAGAGAAGGAAGAACAACTCCAACTCCATAACCTCTCAAGCTCTCTCATCTCTCCACGTTTCTCCTTCCGCGCAGAAGATCAAAATGATGGCTGCTCCTCTGTCTTCTTGGCCATGGGCCAACTTGGGACTCTACAAGGCATGCGAGCAATACTCTTATTTTAATTTACTCCCTGCGTTCTTGGGTTTTTTGTTTTTTGTTTTTTTCCATCTGATCGATCTGATTAATTTGTAAGATGAACTTGGTGCAGTATCTGTTATGTGCGCCGCTGGTAGCTAAGGCCGTCAGTGAGTGGAACAACCATGGAGGAGGAGTAGGGTGGTCTCTTCACCTCCTTATTCTCTTCATCCTGAGAGGCCTCGTCTTCCAGCTCTCTCACACCTTCTCCAACATGCTTTACTACACGAGAAGACGGAGGGTCATCCCCCATGGCCTGGATTTCCACCAGATTGACCGAGAGTGGGACTGGTGATAACCAACTACTGCTATAACTCATAATTTTCTGATCAGTTAAACCATTAGTTTAACATGTACAGATTATTTGTTGGGAGCTTTGCAGGGATAATTTTCTGATATTGCAAGCTCTGGTTGCATCCTTGGTGGTGTGGCAAGTAGGACCAGCGTTGGACGGGGTTCCTGTGATGCAGAGCAAGGGATGGCTGATGGCTCTGCTGCTGCATGTGGTGGTCTCTGAGCCTCTGTTCTACTTGGTTCACAGGAGCTATCACAGAGAATATGTCTTCTCTCACTACCATTCAATTCACCATTCATCATTGGTACCACAGCCTATGACGGGTCGGTATTTATTTTTAATTAAAAAAACTCCATTAATTTAGATGAAGGATGTGGATACATAATTTTTTATTCTACAATCAAGCCATATTTGTGGTAATCGTTCAATCATTAATAGTCGCTCTAGTTTCTCATCATCCCAGAGTATGACTATGATCTTTTGAATGTTCTTTTTTCCTTTAGCTCGGAACTTTAGATGTTCCTGTTAAAAGTGCAGAAATCTAAATTTCAAGAGATACTGCAGATAGTAAATCAGTTTCACAAATTTAAGAGTTAAATGTCAGTTTATGTTTATGATTTGATGAAAGTTATAAATTATAGAAGTTCTGCATGCGTTGGTGAGGAATCATCAACCAATCAACTTAACGATGACATTATAGCAATTTTTGTGTCAATATATACTAAGAGTACATCTAGGAAGATCATTAGCCATCTTTCCAAGTATTTTAAATACTTAATAAGTATAGTTTGTAAGGAAAACTTAGTTTTAGAGTTTAGTTAGTAGTATATTCAATCCAATTAAAACTATTTATGACTAATTTTTTTCATACAGTTCACGAGAATCAGTACAAATTAATCAAAAGGTTCAGTCAAATAGTCGATCTTTGATTAATATTTTATCGACTTCTCAATTTGTTGTGGTACTGGAGCAGCCGCGTTTGGGACGCCGCTGGAGAACCTGGTGATGACGGCTGTGATGGCGCTGCCGCTGCTTGGAGCCTTCGCCGTCGGCTATGGCTCCGTGGGTCTCGTGTACGCCTACGTGCTCGCCTTCGATTTCTTGAGGTGTTTTGGTTACAGCAACGTGGAACAATTCCCCGCACGGATCTTCCACTCACTGCCCTTCTTGCGTTACCTCATCTACACTCCTACGTGAGTCATCTTCAGTAATTCATCTATTCATTGATCAATTATATATTTATTTTCTCACTGTAGTTGATTGATTAGAGTTGCCAGATTTGAGACAGAAATGCAGTCAATGAGTAAATTTAATTAAAAAAATTGTATTGAGTTTCAGGAGAAGAACATTGACTAGCTAGCTAGCTCAAGAAATTATATTGCTTTCATATTCTCAGCAGCAAATATTCAAAATTGTCGGCAGGTATTTAAGCATTCACCACAAGGAAAAGGATTGCAACTTTTGCCTCTTCATGCCCCTGTTTGATTTACTGGGGAACACGATGAACAAGAAGTCATGGGACTTGCAGGAGGAGATAAGCTTAGGTGCTCGTGCTTGTTTTTTTCTCTTTCCATTTTTCGAATTACTGTGCACAAAATCAACCCCGTACTGAGCATGCATATATGTAGATTATGATCGATCGGGATGAAATATCTAATAATTAATTTGTTAATCGAAGCAGGGAAGAATGATCGGGTTCCAGACTTCGTCTTCTTGGCGCACGTTGTGGATGTGATCTCGTCCATGCACGTACCCTTCCTACTTCGCTCAATTTCTTCGAAGCCATATATGGCGAATCCCCTCTCGTTGATATGTTGGCCGATGGCCTTCGTGGTCATGCTCTTGATGTGGGTGTTCTCCAAGACCTTCACCCTCTCTTTCTATTACTTGAGAGGCCGCTTGCATCAGACTTGGGTCGTCCCGAGATATGGCTTTCAGGTGAAAATAATTAATTAGCTAGTCAGTTGGATAATCGAGAAGTCTCATTGCTGAAATATATATCCTTGATAATATTTTTTTGGTCATTGTATTGTTGCAGTATTTTTTGCCCTTTGCGAGAGAAGGCATCAATGAGCAGATTGAGATGGCCATACTGAGGGCTGATAGATTGGGAGTTAAAGTCCTTAGCCTGGCAGCATTGAATAAGGTTGGATAAATAAATGAAACTAGCTAGCTAGCTAGCTGAAAGAGTACTACGTAGTTGACTCATGCATTAATCTAATGAAATTAATTAGAATGTATTTTTGTTAATTCTCTCCAGAACGAATCGCTCAATGGCGGCGGGACGCTATTCGTGAGCAAACACCCAGATTTAAAAGTTCGAGTCGTCCATGGCAACACCTTGACGGCGGCCGTCATCCTGAATGAGATCCCGAGGGATGTAAAGGAGGTCTTCTTGACTGGAGCTACGTCCAAGCTTGGAAGGGCGATCGCGCTCTACCTTTGCAGAAAAAATATACGAGTGCTAGTGAGCCAACAAACTCTAATCAATCTCTCTCTTGCATCAACAGCACTTGCGTAAAGTACTCCAGTACTGATTCTTGCTTAATGTTAACTACTTTCAATAGATGTTGACTTTGTCGACTGAAAGATTTCTAAAGATCCAGAAGGAGGCCCCGGCAGAGTACCAACAGTATCTGGTTCAAGTGACCAAGTATCAAGCAGCAAAAAATTGCAAGGTGCGAAAAATTTGCAACTATATATCAAAAAAATCCAACATTAAACAATCACATATATGAAATTGTTGCAGATATGGTTAGTTGGGAAGTGGCTCTCACCCAGGGAACAGAGATGGGCGCCGACAGGTACACACTTCCACCAATTCGTGGTGCCTCCGGTCATCCGCTTCCGAAGGGACTGTACCTATGGAAACTTGGCCGCCATGAAACTCCCCAAGGACGTGCAAGGACTAGGATCATGTGAGGTACATATATAAAATCAATCACAAGTCCAATTAATCGTTGTACAAGGTTTTCTATTAGCTAGTTGCGCATATACAAATTCATCCAAGCTCGATCATAATGTGAAATGCATTAATAACAGTACACGATGGAGCGAGGTGTGGTGCACGCTTGCCATGCCGGAGGAGTTGTTCACTGCTTGGAAGGTTGGACGCACCATGAGGTTGGCGCTATTGATGTTGAACGCATTGACGTGGTGTGGAGAGCTGCATTGAAGCATGGGCTAACGCCTGCTTGAAGATTTCCATTGTCGTTTATGCTCACTGCAACTTAAGTAGCATTCTAGACTTATAATCATCACAAGTCACACATAATTGATGCTTTTATGATCTGAAAAATTAAAAACTAGCTAGCTAGCTGTTGGTATCAAAAGTGTACACACTGTAATTCGTTTTGATGCAGGGCAGAAACTAAGCCAGAGAGCTGGGCTACTGAGATGTCGAGAACTGTTGATTGTCCATGGCACAAGGGTAACCTAAAAGAGACATGTAATAACTAAAGGAATGGGGGTGAATTTCCAGACAAGATAATTATATCGAATCTAGTCCTTGATCTACTAAGAACGTGTCATTAATGAAGGCTAACATAGCAACAATGTAGACTTGTCGAAGACTTGAAACTAGCTGGGATGATCGTCGAAAAAATTCCTACAAGAAAAATCAAAAGAGGTCAGAAGTAAGGTCGGGAGAGTCCCAGCGCATGTACTTTGATGCTCAAGTCAGATAATGTCAAAGCGGGAAAGGAAAAAAAAAGAGGGCTCATAGTATACCTGCACTGAGGAGAAGGAACCCTTATATATATGTGCACCTTTGGTGATCTTCCATCGTCAAGGTGTTACATTTGCAAATAACTGAGAAATAATATCAATGACTGACTGAGCAGGTAATATTTAGGCCATTGTGCCACTGAGCAGCTGATGTTGTTAGGAAAATATGTCAGTTTTTAAGGAAGTGGTAGGGAAGTGATAGAGTGATGCCATCCTGGTCTGCATGATGATTTCTTGGAGGCCCAATAAAGAATCCTGAAGGAGGTGGCCCAATTTGGCCCAATAGGATAGCTGGGTGAAAGCCCAGGGGAGAGGGTTAATTAGGCTCTAGTTGTAAAGTGATTCATGAAAGGAATGTGTCAGCCGATCAGTAGTCATGTATATGGGGACTATGTCGATCGACCATGTAGGGTGGTAGGCCAAGCGACCATATAGGGTTGTTGGCCGATCGACCGGATGGAATCGTTGGCCAATCGACTGTATATGACTATTGGCTAACCAACCGAATGGGGCTATTGGACGATTGGCCGGATGGAATCGTTGATCAATCAGCTATATAGGGCTATTGGCTAAGCAGCTAAATGGGGCTATTGGCCGATCGACCGGATGGAATCGTTGGCCAATCGACTGTATGGAGTCTTCTACGAACACTGTATTGACCTTGAGACTCCTATGACCACGTGTCCACAGCAGGTCTATGTCAGCCATTTGACCAAGACTGATCTTACGTGAGTGAGGGCTCCAGAACTCTCTGTATCACAAGCCTCCCTGCCAAGTATAGTTGCAAAAAGTGTTGACTTGACTGACTAGACGCATACTTGGGCCGGAACCCTGGACGAGGCAAATACTGACGTGGTGATGCTGCACACTCCCAGCAATGCACCCCGTGCGCTATTTTAATATGGAATGATGTGCGTGTGCAGGGTAATTAATGCTTGATTCTTTGATATCCAGTGTCATTAAGGTTGTGCCACTCTCTCCGCCACCTATCGATTCCACACAAGCTTAGGCGTTCTGTTGCCCTACTGTTATGATTCGGTGCAGGCTTTTTGGCAGAGCGGAATTCAAAGTGACAACGGTTGTTATGCTTCAATGACCAAAATCTCATCCCGCCTTTTGTGGTATTTTTGATCCGACGACCCAAATGAAAAGAGTAGGTATAATATCCTTTTCTACCGAGGTTTAACCTAATTTGCCTATGTCTCTTCGTCATGTTTCCTACTCCTCTATCTCCGACGAATACTTGCCAATCTCCTACACCCGTTGTAGCTTTGTTTCAAGAGTAAGTCCTTTCCCTTCGTCTTTGTTTTTTGGTGTGTGATTGTTACTGCTGCTAGGATCGACCATGGTGGAACAAGCTCCGATGAGGGTTCCTGGTCTATGGTGCACAACAGTGGAGTCGGTTATAAATGGAGATGAATTTCAGGCCATCACAATGGAATTCGAAATCCCTGATGATCATCTGATGCTTATCCCAGTGCGATAGAGCACCCCCATTGACCTCCACCAGGATATATAACCGTCTTCAAAGATCAAATCCTAATAGGCCTACGGTTTCCTATACATCCTTTCATTGTAGATATCTATAAATACTTCCACATCCTCCTATCTCAACTAGCGCCCAATGCCATTAGGTATTTATGCGGGGCGGTAGTAATATTTACCTTCTATCACATCCCTTTAATCCCTAGGATTTTTTATTTTTTCTATTATCCGAAGAGACACGAAGTAGGGAGCTTTTATTTCCAAGCACGCCTGAAGTTGGCACTCTTCGGGGAAGCTGCATCTTCGCTGAAGGGATGGAAGTACCACTATTTTTTCCTCCAAGTTTTCCCAGCCCCTGAGTGGCTGCTCGGTTGGATTGAAGAATTGCCAGATCACCCCCTTATTGAGAAGAATTTTAAGAGTGACTCTATGTTTATTGACACCTACTCAAAGTTAGCTGATCGACATTTTGATATCAACGTGCTGATTCACCATGGGCTTTTGTTTGCCTTTGGATTCAGTACCATCCCTCATGGTCTATCATGCGACTCCTTCAGTAAGTTCCTTAGTGTTTTTCTTTTATTTTTTGAACTAATTGAGACTATCACATGTCTATGCAGTTGCAAGTATGATGAAGGCGAAGCTCTGCGAGAACTTAGGTCTCAATGACACAGAGATCGAGACTAGGGGAGCGTTCGAGCTGTCGAAACACATTGGAGGAACCAGAAGATCAAAATAAAGGGGATACTAGAGCCCTCGTTTCAGGGTCTCATAATATGCCTCCCCCTCCTTCGAAGAAGAGGTCGGTCGAGCGGGCAAAGTCCTCGAAGGTAGTGGGAGATGATGCGCCTCTTCATGAGAGGTGCAAGAAAGAAAAAGTCGTACGCACCGTCAGCCGATCGGCATAAGAGCACGTCCCGCCGACTGGACACCCTTCGACCCCCGTGAACATTGAGGTCATCTAAAGTGCCGCAATCAGAGTCATCGAAGGCCCGATGCCCACCTACCCCTCCTATCTTGGCGACTTCTACGGAGGAGGTAGTAATGTTGGAGCCGAAGGCTCCGTCGCCTTCCCCATCCACACTTCATCCTAGTCAACCCTCAAAGGTTAAGGAGGTGATGGGGCATCGCCGACCGACTCCTTAGAGGAGCCTTTGATCGGCAAACCAACTACATAGCTCGTAGTGGCTCCTATTCTTTCTTCCAGTGGTCTCGATCTGCAACGGGGAATCTTCAACGTGTCCATGCCTTCTAGGTTGCTCACTGCCTCCACGCGCATCTCAACGAAGGACCAAAGGGGACCAATTCAACTTGTCAAACTTTTTGGCACCTTGGTGGAGGGCATGGGACACCATCGTCTAGGGCACCTACAAATTGGGCCTGATAGTGAAGACAAATCATTTTGCCACTGAGATGATGAAGGTATTTGGCTTGCAGTGTTTATGTGTTATCGTGAGCTTTGTTTAACCTTGTTTTTCCTCTCTCTTTCTCTCTCTCTCTCTTTTTTGTGCAGATGTAGGTGGTAATCCAGGGCATATGCCAATTGCTAGTGAATAATGCCCATGCTTGGGTCCAGGCAGAACAAAGGGTGGCTGCCCTTGAAATTGAGTTGGGAAGAACTCGGCAAAAGATCGGCGACGGTGGCTCCACTACTAAGGAGCTACGCAAATTGGATTCTCAACTGGAGATAGCCTGTCGTGATGCTGACGAGTGACGAGGCTCTCGTATGGGCAAGTATGGTTGAGCAGGAGAAGTAGAGCTTGGCACAGAAGCTCAAAACCTCCTAGTCCAAGTTATCATCAGCCATGTCTCGACGTCGAGTTTCTTTAGAGGACTTAGACAAGAAAACCACCGAGGTTGTAGTACTGAAGATATTAAAGGAGGTGGATGACCACCATGCAGCGACCCTAAGTGAAAAGGAGACTGAGTTGGTAACCAAGAACTCAGTCATTGAAGATTTGAGAGCTCAGCTAGCAACTCGGCTGGAGGAACTAGAGATAGCAAAGGCTTCGCTGACAACTCTACGAGTGGTCCGCAACTTAGATCAGCAAGCCTTTGCAGAATACAAAATGAAGGAGTCCAATCAGCTAGAGGAGCATCGAGTTAAACATCTTCAATCGGACACGTTCGCAATGGAGTTCCCAAGCCGAGCAAGAAATATGATCAAATATGGCATGCAGGAGGCCATCGAGCAACTAAAGGAGACACAACATATTCCTATCGATCTGCCGCCCATTGCTATACAACTTACAAGAATTCTGGAGGTGGTCCCAGGTGCTATGCTTGACCACTTTTCTTAAGTTTCAATTTTTGTTTATTTCCTTTATTGAGCCCGAGTGCGGGCTTTTGAACTAAACTTTTGTACGTATTTTCAGTTTGATTGCATGTTACCCCTTTTTGTGTTCAAGTTCTTCTCTTCTCTTCTTTTTGTTTGTGTTATCCTTGCATTATGTTGCTCCAAAGCCAAGGCTTCATACTTAGCCATGATTAAGTCCTCGCAAGAATGAATACGGAAATGGTTTCATGATACGTAGCTAGTCGCGGGCGCATGGTAGGGACTTTAGGAGTAGCATTGCTATCAAAGAATTCTTGTTGGGGATGATGATCTGCTCTACTTTGTAAAATGATAGCTACTTGGATACACATATTTGACTAAACCATAGATAGTTGGAATAGACGATCGATTGTGTAAGGCAACAAGTAACATAAAGGTTCTACGCTGCAAAGTAGTACAGCTGAGTTGACGTACGATTTATTTGTGAAGATCAGGAGCTAGAAAGCCAAGTGAAACAACCGAGCAGGCAATGTGTTGGATTGTGAGCGGATCATGCCGAATCAATCATGCTCGTCTTATAACTCATCTAGGAAGATGAGAGTCTAGGGCATCGAACGGGTAATGTATTGGATCGTGAGCGGATTACATCCAATCGGCCACGCTCGTTGGTTCATGGGCAAACTTGCTTATAACTCATCTAAGAAGATGAGAGTCTAGGACACCAAGCGGACAATGTGTTGGATCATGAGTGGATCATGTCCAATCGGCCATGCTCATTGGTTCACAGGGAAACCTGCTTATAACTCATCTAAGAAGATGAGAGTCTGTGATACCAAGCGAGCGATATGTTGGATCGTGAGAGGATCACGTTCGATCGGCCATGCTCGTTGGTTCACGGGGAAACCTGCTTATAACTCATCTAAGAAGATGAGAGTCTGGGACACCAAGCGGGCGATGTGTTGAATAGTGAGCGGATCACATCCAATCGACCATGCTCGTTGGTTCACGGGGAATCCCGCTTATAACTCATCTAAGGAGATGAGAGTCTGGGATATCGAGCAGGCGATGTGTTGGATCGTGAGCGGATTGTTGGATCTGGTTGGACCGGCTAGAGGGGGGGGGTGAATAGACGGAAACGAAATATGAAATGGAAGGCACTCGTCTTTAAAAAAAAACTTGGTCGCAACTAAGAACGTTGCTTCCAAGGCAGTGGACGGTCAATTAAAATCTCCTTGTGGCGGAGAAGCCTTACAATAAAAGCACGCTAGACTATAGAGAGAATTACAAGAGAATTGAATGAATAAAATGATTGATTTCTAAAGCAAAACCTCTAAGTCTATCTATAGCCTAAGAGAATAAATCTGGATTGTTGATTGTTGATCACTTTTCTCTTGGTCGTTGATCCATGGATGTAATCTGGATGGTTAATCTTGGATGGGATTAAACTGCATCCATTGGATTTGATTAAAGGATAATGTAACATTATCCTTTAAGTTTTAATTGTTTTAATTAAAACTTTATCTTTCCTCGAGATGGCTGTTGGGATCTCCATGTCGCTGTTGTAATCTCTAAGTAGTAATATCGGCAACATTTTATTGTCGTCGGCCTTTAGTCCAAATGGTAAGTGGGTTAGTGTGTGTTGTTGAGGTCTCGGGTTCGATCCTTCGTGGCACCAAATAATTTTCTCTTTTTTTTTGGGCGCTTGGACTAGTCTTTTTGATTCTTCGTCTTCTGGGTGATTTCCGGCCAACCGGAGTTAGGCTCACCCGAACCCGACTCCGGCCTTTCGCCCCTCGAGCGTCCTTCCTCCCGGCTTCTCGTCCCTCGGACACCGCACACGTCCTTCTCACTCCACCGGTGTACTCTTCCGCAGCATCCGCGTCCCTCGGATTGTACCGAGCCCGTGGGCTCACTTCCCCGCACAATCCTTCTCGTCCGCTACGTCTTACACTCGACTTCCTCCGTACCTAAGCTCCTGCACACTTAGCAGAGGGATAAACCAACAGGACCTAACCTAACTTGGTTGATCACATCAAAACCACCTGGGGCACCAACAATCTCCCCCTTTTTGATGTGCATCAATCCAAGTTTAGTTAGGGATAAACAACAAACAATGATAGTATTGTAACAGAATTAATCATAAAAAATTTTGCAATCATGTACATAACCTCCCCCGAACTACTCTCCCCCTTTGATCACAGCAAAAATGGGACAAAAAAATAGGGAAGGGAAAATATAATTAGGGAAGAAGAAAAATTTTAAGTGTGATAACAAATATTCTAAAGAATCGCATTACCACAAAATTTTCAAATTTAAAATGACATATTTTTTCAGAAGTTAATTCCAATTTTTTTATTGAAAAAAAATAGATTTTAATAAACGATTCATAAAAAATCGAACATTTATGAAAAAAAATTTGAATATTTTTGTCAAAGTCGAAGATGAAGATATGAGTTTAGACAAAAATTTTCAGCTTTAAATTTGTTTATCAAGTCTGAAAATAACATATACAAGTTTTTGAAGAATAATTTTTTTTAAATCAAAAAATACTTCGATTTTTTTTTTAAATTATAATGAGTTTTTCCACTATATCTGTATCATGAAAAATTAGATCAATAAAAATAAATTATTTATCTATTTTTTTAAATTTTAATTTCAAATTTTGACCGAAAATATTTGAAAAATATTAACATAACTTTTGTAAAAGAATTCTGCACAAAAAAACTTATCAGTTTAAAATAAATTTTGGAACCCAAAATAAATTTTCTTCTACGGGGTTAATCAAAAACTTTGGAGGAATATAATTTCTAGGAATTTTCCTAATCTGACCCTTATGATTTTTAACATACCAATTTAGATTTTCAGGATAAAAATTCTTTTTAATTCTTAAACATGCAATATCATTTTCTAATTTCTCCACTAGATTCTTCAAATTTTCATTTTCTATTTTTAATTGGTCGGATAGAACAGATGAGCATACAGTGCCAAATCTTTCTTTTAATTCAGAGTTTTCTATCTCTAATTTATTCATCGACTTAAGTATGGATTTTATTACCGAGTAGATTCGAGCAGGTGGAAGTAGACATACCTCACTTACCGGGTCGCTTTCGAAAAGAGAGGTTCCTCTGTCGCCGTCGCTTTCTTCTGAGGTCTCTCCCCCTTCATCAGTGCTCTCTTCTTGATGATTTGCCATCAGCGCAAGTCCCGCGTATTCATGACCTTCCGACTCTTCTGACGAGGACTCATCATCGAGTTGGATCTTCCTTGTGTTCAGTGCGGCGATGTCTGATTTCTTATTCTTCTCTTCATGCAATTTTAGGAATTTCTCCCAGAGCTCTTTTGCCGAGTTGTATTTCTCGATGCGATTAACTTCTTGCGCGGGAAGAACGGCTAGTAGATGAAATTCAGCTTTGCTGTTTGCTTCAAAGTCTGATTTCTCCTTCTTGGTCCACGACTCTATTTCTTTATCCTTGCCGTTGTTGCCTTTAGGAACTGAAAAACCATTTTTCATAATTATTAGCAATTCAATATCAGTTTTAAAAAATACCTGCATTCGGCGCTTCCACATCGCGAACTCCCCCTCAAATTTTGGCGGGTAGATTACGGCTCCAACCATTTTTCTTGAAATTGCTGCAGTCGGCGATTAGTCCTTCTACGGCGACCTTGGATCTGATACCACTTGTTGGATCGGGTTGGACCGGCTAGAGGGGGGGTGAATAGACGGAAACGAAATATGAAATGGAAGGCACTCGTCTTTAAAAAAAAACTTGGTCGCAACTAAGAACGTTGCTTCCAAGGCAGTGGACGGTCAATTAAAATCTCCTTGTGGCGGAGAAGCCTTACAATAAAAGCACGCTAGACTATAGAGAGAATTACAAGAGAATTGAATGAATAAAATGATTGATTTCTAAAGCAAAACCTCTAAGTCTATTTATAGCCTAAGAGAATAAATCTGGATTATTGATTGTTGATCACTTTTCTCTTGGTCGTTGATCCATGGATGTAATCTGGATGGTTGATCTTGGATGGGATTAAACTGCATCCATTGGATTTGATTAAAGGATAATGTAACATTATCCTTTAAGTTTTAATTGTTTTAATTAAAACTTTATCTTTCCTCGAGATGGCTGTTGGGATCTCCATGTCGCTGTTGTAATCTCTAAGTAGTAATATCGGCAACATTTTATTGTCGTCGGCCTTTAGTCTAAATGGTAAGTGGGTTAGTGTGTGTTGTTGAGGTCTTGGGTTCGATCCTTCGTGGCACCAAATAATTTTCTCTTTTCTTTTGGGCGCTTGGACTAGTCTTTTTGATTCTTCGTCTTCTGGGTGATTTCCGGCCAACCGGAGTTAGGCTCACCCGAACTCGACTCCGGCCTTTCGCCCCTCGAGCGTCCTTCCTCCCGGCTTCTCGTCCCTCGGACACTGCACACGTCCTTCTCGCTCCACCGGTGTACTCTTCCGCAGCATCCGCGTCCCTCGGATTGTACCGAGCCCGTGGGCTCACTTCCCCGCACAATCCTTCTCGTCCGCTACGTCTTACACTCTACTTCCTCCGTACCTAAGCTCCTGCACACTTAGCAGAGGGATAAACCAACAGGACCTAACCTAACTTGGTTGATCACATCAAAACCACCTGGGGCACCAACACGAATAACGTTCGATCGGCCACACTCGTTGGTTCACGGGGAAACCTGCTTATAACTCATTTAAGAAGATGAGAGTCAGGGACATCAAGTGAGCAATGTGTTGGATCGTGAGTGGATCACGTCCGATCGACCACGCTCGTTGGTTCACGGGGAAACCCGCTTATAACTCATCTAAGAAGATAAAAGTCTAGGACACCGAGTGGGCGATGTGTTGGATTGTGAGTGTATCACGTTCGATCGGTTATGCTCGTTGGTTCACGAGGAAACTCGCTTATAACTCATCTAAGATGATAAGAGTTTGGAACCAAGTTGTTGGAGCAATCTAGGTGTCCTAGGTTTTGATATTTGAGCAAAGGTTTAAGTTAGATTTATTGTTGTATTTGATATGCATTGTGAGTATGTAGGATACAGGTGCAACGAGAAAATTCCAAGTTGGATCTTGGCAAAGAAAGAAAGTCCAAGTGGGATCTTGGCAAATGAGGAAAGTCAAGGACTGAGGCTAGAAGGCTATGTCTTGGCAAAGGAAAACCCAACAACAATGACCAAGGCCGAAGGAATCTCCAGAAGGTAAGTCATGAAGGATGGAGAGACATTCGAGGAACGCGAGACTGATAGAGGAAGCTAGAAGGGTAGGTCTAGGTTAGTCGGGTGAGGACGAGTGCTAAGTGAATGTACTTGAGGCTGAAACCCTAGGTTTAGGGTTTGGGCTAGGAGCAGTCGACTGGTAGAGAGCACAGAGAGATCAGTCTACTGATCTCCTGTGCAGTCGATTAGTGTCGGGTAAATTCGAACGTTGGGCTGTAACGTTCAAATTTGACAGCTGGCAGTCGACTGGTGTTGGCACTAGTCGACTGGTAATGGCTGGATTAGGAACAAGCACCATTTAAGAGAGCTCGGTTTGACTGAGCAAAGGTTGACGAAATAAGCTTAGGTAACGCTTATAGTAGTCTACAAGTGCTCAGGAGTTGTTGCGAGTTTGTGGCGAGTTTTCTCCACCCATAAGGAGCTACTCGAGCTAGCCGAAGGCTTTCCGGGGAGTCATCTACCGACAGATCGAGATAGTTCACCTTACGGACAGCCGTGAAGTAGGAGTATCATCTCCGACTCACGTAAATCATTGTGTTTGCGGTTTGATTTCCTTTTTGTTAGTTTAATTTATTTTGTATTCCATTGTGCACTAACAAAGTGTAGGGAGAACTACGAAATAAGTGGGTAATCGGCTATTCACCCTCTCTAGCCGGGTCGATCGAGTCCCCAACAAGTGGTATCAGAGCGGAGGTTCACTCTTGATGGACTAACCGTCAAAGGAGAAAGGTGCTAGGGGAAGAAGACAAAGATGGAGTCCGAAGGTCTGCTAAGATAGGATACACAGATCCCGCATCCATATGATCGAAATGATTTTGATTATTGAAGAAAGTGATTAGAGACTTGGTTCCAAATGGATTGGGACCATTAGACCGCATTGGAGGTTCCGTTCGAAGCTCCGACAGACAAAAAGGGGAAGCGTCTCCGACTTCGGTATTGGACCAAGAAACAAAAGGAGAAAGCAGAGTTGGATAAGGAGGTAACAAGAATTATTTTAAATTTATTAGATTCTTATATTGTGTCACGTGTAGGTGAGTACAAGAATGCTTATGAGCTATGGAGAAAGGTGATAGTTTTTTTATGAAAATTCTATACGAGGATAAGAAGTGAAGGAGCCAAAGGACAAGGACTCATTGGTCGAAAAAAAGGAGAAGGGTCAATCGGAAGTTGAGTCGAGTTCAACATCCGAAGAGGAGGAAGTGAAATCGTCCACATCCTCAAGTGAGGAAGAAGAAGAACAATCCAAGGTGGAGGAGATCTTGGAAGCTGAACCCCCAACCTCAACTATCGAGAAGAGTGGGAAATCACACATCAAGTGCTTTGAGTGTGGGGAGATGAGACACTGCAAGAATATGTGTCTTTCACTCAAGAAGGCAAAGGAGGTAAACCCTAAACCAGATCAAGAATAGGTGCCTTTCACTCTATACTGAAATCTCTCTTCTTCTACTTGACGGGCCATGCATCAGGATACAAATGTAACTTATGTTCCATGATCTCCAAGAAAATACCTACTAATTCTTGCAGAGACTAAGCAAAAACATCTTTGTTCTGAGAGAGACAAGTAATAAGCTCTTGCCGAATGGTAGGAGGCAGACTGGCCGCTATTTTGACCTTGGCCTCTGGATCAGCCAAATCAATTTGTACTTCCTTTTTCTCCGCTAGCTCGGAGAAAGACGAATGTGAAACAATATTACATTGATCGGTGAGTTTCGTGAAGCCTTACGAGACTTCACTTTTACATTATATGCATAACAACGATGAGCCACAAGTTGTTCTCCTCGTTCTTCTCCTACCTAACTGTCAACAAGGAACTTAAGTTTTAAATAAAAAGGAGCTACCACAGCTCAAAGGTATTTAATGCAGGCAAGCCTAGGATGACATTGTAAGATGATGGTGCATCCACCACCAAAAATGTAGATCTTTGCGTTCTCTTCAAAGGTTCTTCTCCTAGAGAGATGACCAATTTGATTTGGCCGATCGGCAAGACTTCATTCCCCATGAATCCATAAAGGGGGTGGCCACATGCTGTAGCTCAGCTACATCAATTTGTTGTACATCGAAGGTCTGTTTGAACATGACATTAATTGAACTATCAGTGTCTACAAAAGTATGGTATACTTCATAATTAGCAATGATCGCCATCATGACCAGAGCATCCTCATGAGACACTTCAACCTTTTGTAAATCCTGGCGTCCGAAAGTGAAATGCAGACCAGCAACTTGAGCAGAAATTATTCCAATTTCATGAATTTTCAAGTGCCGAACTTGCGCTTTCCTGGTTCGGTTGGTATCCCCATATGTGGGACTGCCATAAATGATATTTATTCCCCCCTGGGTGGCATTACGCCCATTCTATTGGTCTTCATCAATGGGGGGAGAGGTAGCATATGACTGATCGGTTGGAAGAGGTGCCCGATCGGCCATCGGAGCCTATTGAATCTGTCCTCCGATAGGGGGGGGGGGGTAACTATCTTTTTGCCTAATCGGAGGGGCTTGCCGTTGTGTATCTTGAGTCTAATCGACCTATCTGGCTTGCTCTTGTGTCAATTGTCGGCAGTTGTTGGTGTCGTAAGTGTTGGTGTGATGGAAGGAGCAATAGGGCCTCCATCGATTGCCTCCTGCTCGATTGTTTCGAGCATTCTCCACTTGCTGAATACGTCTTTAACCGCCCTCCCTATTATTGGGAGCCAGTTGAGGGCCTCTTAATAGGCCAATTGATAGGTTTGACTTGATGCCTTGCTGTGGCAGAGTTGTTATGGTCTCCTTTCGCCGAGCAACTTGTGCCTCTTCGACATTAATATAGCTAGAAGTCCTTCCCAGAAGATTATCGAAATTTTTTGGAGGCTTTCTCACCATAGATCAAAAGAAGTCTCCATCAACAAGACTTTGAGAAAATGAGCTGATAAATATCTCTTGCGTGGCAATAGGAACATCCATGACCACTTGGTTTAACCTTTTAATATAGGTCTGAAGAGATTCCTTGGGGCCTTGCTTTATAGAGAAAAGGTTCAAATTGGTCTTGTGATATCTCTTACTACTGGCAAAGTGTTGCAAGAATATCCTCTTGAATTCTTTGAAGTTGTGTATTGAACCACGTAGCAGTCGACCAAACCAACACTGTGTGGGGCTCGAATGGGTGGTTAGAAAAACTCTACATTTTACTCCATCGGAGTATTGATAAAGCATAGCCACATTCTCAAACTTTATGATATCCTTTTCGAGATTTGTGGTGCCGACATATTCGAGAATGGTAATATCTTTGAAACGACGTGGCAAAGGATCCTCCAAGATTTCTCTTACGAAAGGCACCTTCAGCCGATTGGGAGATTGCTGATCGTGTTAAATACCAAAATTTTACGAGGCAAAAAGCCTAAAATTCGAAACTTAGGGGCCTTGTTTGGATTAACCAAACTAGAGGGACCTTTTTGCAAAAGTCTAAAATCCTTATAAAACCTAAAAACTTCCTCTCCCGATTCAGTTCTCCTCGATTTGCCCTGTTCTCTCCCCGAAGTCGCAGCCTACTCGCTCACCCGAAACCACCGCACGAGCGGTTCCTCCTCGTAGCGCTGCCTTCCCTCCTCCTCCTCTTCTTCTTCTGTCCTCTCCGGCGCGCACGCAAGAGGCGCCGAGCGCCCCTCTCCTCGCGGAAAACCCTAGTTTGCAGCCGCCTTCCTTCAGCGCCATTATTCTCGCGCGAGCACGCAGTGATGAACTTTCTCCCTTGGCCACCATCGGAGAATCATAGCCGCCGCTTGACCTCGCTGCCCTTGTTGTTTGCGCCGGCCACCCATCAGGTAAAATAAACTGTAATTAAGGTTTGGCCCTGTTTTGCCAATTCTGTTCTTGATTGAAAGTGTGCTGGGAGTTCTAATTTGCCAATTCTGTTTTGCCGATTCTTACTTGCTATTGTGCTGGGAGTTCTGATATTTGGATTTGGTTCCCTCTGCCGTGGGTGGTTGGTTTGGGATGAGCTGTGATGGCAATTAGGATTCTAAGTGTATTTTGTGATAAAACTTTATTTTGGATTAATGGGTAATTCTTGTGGTTCCTTGGTTTTTCGTTGCCTTAGGAATATTCTGCTGTGAGCTGGGAATTTTATGTTTGTGTTGTTTATGTGGTGATGCATCTGTTAGAGGAGGAATGTAAGCCTTATGTTGTTTAGTTACTGTAGGCAACATATTATATATATATATGTTGTAAAGATGTATCATGTGTTCGTAGGTTATTGTTGGGTATTGAATCGATTACATGAATGAGATTTGGGCTAAGTCAGTCATGAACCTAAACTCGGTATTTCGTTGGGTGGCTAAATCAATTGTAATGGATAGATACATTTGATTAAAAAGATGTGTAATTATGGTTATTTTGTTTATATGCAGTTTAACTAATTTATTTAATTGTATAATTAGTTAAACTTTTGTATTGACTCAGGACCTTAATTCGAACTCGTTCGGTTGATCGTAGAAGGTTCTCGTTTACAAACTTCTATAATAAAAGGCGGATACTTCTCCTTTGTACTCATGTAGCTCTTTTATCTTTAAGCATGACTGTTATGTCTAAATAGATTGCTTGGCCTTGTTCCTTGTTGTTTGTTATTTAACATCGTCGTTGACACTTTCTTTGTTGATCTTCGAGTTATTCGAAATTTCGTATCCGTACAGTCTTTCGTTGAATTTATGTTCTGTAAAGTACCACTTGCACGTGAGTACTTAGAGGTTCATTAAACACAATTAGGTTTATTTGACATTAGAATTATCCTACCTAGTAGGGTAGATGCATAATCGTTGGTTTTTTATAGTTGGTTGATTGTATCATTGCATCGTTGATGCTTGTTGGATTTGTTGCATCGTTGTTTTTCGGTTGTTCGTGCATCTTGTAGCATGCACCATATCTGTACATTGCATACTAACGATTGTTGGGCTTCTATACGGTTAAGCCGTCGTTAGTACTCATTTAATTGCTCAATTCACTCAACCACTTGTTGTCGTGGTAGTCGCTAGAGTGCGAGTAACTGTCTTGTTATGTCACACATATTGCAGCTGTAGGCAAACAGTGACACCCTCACCGTTGTTTTAGAGGGATATTAGAGCTGTTGATAGCTCCCCCTATATATCAGGGTTTGGAGCAGTTGACTCCCCAGTATCCTGTCCACTCAATCACATATATCTGTGGTATTCGTTGGAGTACGTACAATTGTCACAACCCTACCCACTCGGTCACACATATGTGATGTGTTGGCGGCTTGACTGGCGTCAGGGTGACACATGTCATTGCATTATATGCATATATTGCATTTATGTATTTTCTTGTGGTTGTTGCATTTATATGAGCTATGTTTACTGCATTTGGTTGACATGCATGTATATTTTGATATTGTGATATCATGATGTTTTCCGTACATGCTTAGTTGTCGTTTTGTTTTATGCCATGTTGTTTTATATGTTATACATGTTTAAGTATTCTTATATTCCATATTGTTTTATATGCCATGTTGTTTTATGCCATGTATGTTTTGATATTGTGATATCCTGAGGTTTTACGAAAGTTACAAGGCCTTAACCTTGGTTTTGGCTAAGTTGTAACTTGGATTAATTAATACGACGACGAGACGGTCATTTGGGAGATGAGTCTCTATTCGGATTAAATTTTTAATCCACAGATATAGAGAGGTCTCTCATGTTCGACCCCGTGGTTGCTTGTGAAACTGCCAAGCCATACCCAACAATTGGTATCAGAGCGAGGTTTCCGGTTTTATGTGTTTAGGATTCGGTTATTTTTCTGCACATTATCATGTACATTATTTTTGCTGGATAATTTTTGGATGTGCGTAGGCTAACTTTTTGTTGCAGGCACTAGATTCCAACTATTATGACAATTATGGTTATTGTATGTGATTAATTGTGTGTTGTGTAATTAATTGAATCCTCGGGGTTGACGAGGCTAGATAAGTTATTTAATTTTTGTAATTAAATATGACATTTGCTTAGCCAAGCTTTTATTTAGTTTTGATCTAGACTACATGTACACTCCTTTGTGGAGTATAGGATCAATGGATGTAAATAAGCTAGTCATCTCGGCTCGGGGACTCCTTCATGGTGACTTATGGATGGAAAGGATGGAGTGGACGAGGTGGCGACACGACTGGAGGCGCATTGGAGACCAAGGCCATAATAGTTGGAAAAATCTAGGATTTTTTCATTGTCTATTATATTAGTTTATGTGCTTGTCGTGTGTGTGTGCATGTGAAAAACCTTAACGTAAATAACTAAGTGGGAGAGGGACCCTAAGGGTCCCGTGACCTCCATTACAATCTGATAAGTGATGCGAACAAGTCTGCGTGTCGACTCTGAGTGCCTTCCTCCCCATCGGATGGGCTTGTTCTGCGGATCACTAGGCCAGAAAAAACTAAGGATATAATTGAAGAGCGTGTGTACTTCCCCATCGGAAGACACATAATCGGAAATAATTTTACTTAGTGTCGTGTAATGGTAAACACTTAGATACAAATAATAGTATCCTCCCCATCGGAGTCATTGTTGTTATTTATAGTGCCGAAGAGGACCAACTATTAATTTTACTTGTCAGAAAGTTAGGATGACGAGATAGTAAAATTAATGGGTAAAACCTCCTCTCACAAATGTAGAATTCGTATACATCCACACCATCGTGGCATGTGAAATTCTCGGTATTTTGAGGTGTTGGTTGTTTTTGGAAATTTATTGTTTTGAGGAGTCAATTTATTTTCAAAAACTAAAGTGCGTGATTGTTGTGATTCTTAGGAATTTTAAAATGGATCTAGACCCACTTATTTTGATTGAAAGAGAAAACCAAATTAATTCCCCTAATAACAATATGGATTGGGAATTAAATATGGATTTTGTCTCTACTGCCGAGGAACCTAAACATGATCTTATTGAGTTCTATGCCGAAAAGCCTAGCGAGATTAATACTGAAGAGGAGTTTGAATATTTTAGGAAATGGTTAGAAGCAGATGAGACGACTGAGTGCCATCAAAATCAGGCTTCTTTCATTACTAGTGATAAAACATCCAAACTTGATGAACTCTTCGGGCAAAGTAATCGGACTGCTAGGCAGGAGGTAATGAATAACTTAACAACAACCATCCTAGTTGAGGGTATGCCCGTAAGGGAACATGTTCTCAAAATGATAGCTTGGCTGAAAGAGATGGAAATCCTTGGAGCACAAATCGACAGGGAAACCTAGGTTGATCTCATCCTCCAATCTCTACCACAGAGTTTTGAGAAGTTTCGACTAAGCTATAATATGGACAAACGTTCATATTCATGGGCAGAACTTCTGACAGAACTCGAGGCGGCAGAGGCGTTTTCTCTTTCACAGACTTTCATTGCTCAAGATATTTCTACTTCTAAACCGAAAGGAAAGAAGAAGAAGAAACATGCTGGAGCAAAGAAAGTAGCAGGATTACAGGGACCTCAGGGATGCATAAAGAAGCCAAAAGGCAAGCGCTTTGTGTGCAAGCAGTCAGGACATTGGAAGGCCGACTACCCCCGCCGTCAGGGTAATAATTCAGGTATATTTTCTTCTTTTGTCGTTATAACATGTTTAGCGGTGATATCTACCGGTACCTGGTGTGTAGATACGGATGCCTCTAACCATGTCTGCATTTTTATCTAGGGGTTCCAGGAAACCCGACGGCTAGCTGAGGAGGATATTGCTGACTACATGGATAGGCTATGGAGATGTTTTTTTTGCAGTGGGAGTTTATTTGTTCATTTATGTCTTTAGCATAGGATGATATAATTTTGGTTTTATAGAGATTGTCTTTATGTACTTAATTTTTGGAAAGAACTTTTGTTCAGTTTCTGGAATAAGATATTCTATTGTTTTTATTTGTTAAAAGTGGAATAGAAAGATTATCTGTAAAAGTGCATAGATAGGCAATTAGCTTAAAAACCAAAAGCTCCCATAATGCAATTAGATAGCTTATCGTCTAGCCAAAGTAAGAGAAAGGTTCTTTCCAAGAAGAACCAAACATATATTTTGGCTCTAAGGCTTGATCTTATTAACCTTTAGTGGGATTCAAAGGTTGATAGCCAATAAACCCTTGGGTTCATTGGTGGTGGAAGACTTGTCTTTCTTAAAATCTTTGAATCTTACTTGGATGGTTAAAAAGACCAAGAGGCTTTTTCTAAGCCTAGGGGCATATATAGAGCCAAAGGTATGTAGGAGTTGGTTCAAACCAATAAGTATAAGTTCTTAGTCTATCTAAAATAGAGGTAACCTTGAAGACTTTGTTTATTTTGTAAACAATTATTCAAGGGTCAAAGTACATTTACTTGATGTACGACAAGACTAATTCTTTTGATGAGATCAAAGAATTTAAGTCTGATGCGGAGATACATCAAAGTAAAAGTATAACGACATTACGATTAGATCGTAGTGGCAAGTACCTCTCGGGATAATTGTAGGACTTACTTATCAGTAATTGGGATTTGATCCCAATTCATTGCACCTGGTGTGCCCCCAACAGAACGGTGCAACACATGGAACGAAGAAGGTATCTTAAGGTAATAGTTAGGAAGATGATAAGCAACTCTGAGATTAGCCAGATTTGTTCAAAGGGATATACCTTGGATACGACGGTGTATATGCTTGATACTATCTAGATCAGTAGTCTCTTAAAACCTTAGAAATGTAGGCTAAGTGAAAGCTTAGTCTAAGGCATATTCAGATTATGGGTAGTTGAGCACATGTGCTGAAGAGAGACATTGATAAGTTGGAATCTAGTGCATATGTTCGTAGGCTATCCTAAGGGAATAAAAGGTGGTTTAGTAGTCCTAAGGATCAGAGGATATTCGTTGGTTCGAATGACTGATTCTTAGGAAAAGGACTATGAAATAAATCACAAGCTCATGAGTAGAGTTATTCTGAGTAAAATAAATAAGGGGACATTCTAATCTTAGTACCAACTATACAAGAGGGAATACCACAAGGCACTGCACCTCGTGTCACAGAAGATACACAAGGGGTGCCTTATCATTATGGGAGGGTTGTTAGTCAACCTAAAGGTTTCGTATTCTTGGAGAGTCTATGGATTGACTCCTTGGTGAACATGAACCGGATCCCTAGATCTGTGACAAAGAGCATCCGCTTTGATGAGATAAATCCAGCCATGTGGATTTGTTCAAAGGACAGATGAGATTTGTGTATGTAAGTAATGTGACAGATGCGTGGTGGTATTCTTGTACTATATGTAGATAATATTTTGTTGATTGACAACAATAACGGAATATTGTCAGATGTAAGGGTATGGTTGTCCAAATAATTATGAGGGACTTGGGAATAGTAAGACACATCCTTGGGGATCAAAGATCTAAGGGATCTCCAGACAAGGATGATGTGCTTATCCCAAGCTTCATAAAAGACACTGTCCTAACTTGTTTTAGCATGGATACCTCCAAGAAAAGTTTGGTACTTTTCAGTTTTGGAGATACTCTATTTAAAGAGATATGTTTAGATTATCAAAGGAGATAGAGTAGGTAATGACGGTTCCTTTAGCATCAGCTATAGGAAGCCTAGTGTATGCTAAAAATGAGACCAGATATCTGTTATGCCATGGGCATGGTTAACAGATATCGGAGTAACCCAGATCGAGGAAATTAGATTGCGGTAAAAGCATATATTAGTGCCTGAAACGGACTAAAGATTATATGCTGATTTACTGGGCAGATCAATATCCTGTGGGTTATATGGATACAGAATTCCAATCAAGGTAAGGGGCAAATATAAGCATTCCTTAGGGTTTTATGCTTACTTTTAGGAGGTAGAACCATTGTATGGGAGAGAGTCATGCAGCGGCTGCGTGATGGACTCTACCATAGAAGCTGGATGGTTGGCAGTCTCTCTGACAGCCAAAAGAGCTACATGGTTTAGGAATCTCAAGATGGACTTCGATGTGATTCCTGATTTGCTTAGGACTATCACATTTTGTTGTGATCAAAATGGTGCAGTTGCAAACTCGAAGGAATCACGAGTCCATAAGGCAAGAAAACATATAGAGCGCAAGTACCACCCTGGTAAGGAATAGCTGTTGTTGTCTAGATTACATCAGAGGATGACCTAGGGAGATCATTTCACTTAGGCCTTGGTAGCGAGAGCTTTTAGGCATGTGAAGGATCTAGGGGTCAGACGTATGACATTTTGCTAACAACAATGTCTTTCAGTATAAGTGGGAGATTATTAGGATATATACTAAAAATCTTGCTTTTGGTTAGAATATATTTACATTTTAAAGAGAATCGCAAAATCACATGGTGCATATTTATATTAGTATATGCACAACATGTCTCATACTTGGCATTGTAGATAACATGGTGCATGGTGTTGCACAGAAGATCATGTTATCAAATTCCTTGCAAAAGTATAAGAAAGAGCCTCACAACCGAGATGGAGTTGGACAGACCATCGGGATGGTTGTAGTGCAATTAGGTGTGGTTTGTCTTAACCATAGAATTGCACTAGTGCACTTTGTGTGCATTGAGTAGGACCAAAAGAGAGGTCATCCAATCTTGTACTGACTTCATAAATTGGATTAGACCTTGGATTGTATTATTAAGTACGATCTCTTAATCCCGAAATAATAATGGGCACGTATAATTAATTATTATTTCTTAACTTACTAATGGGCGAGATTTATTCTGTTAAATCGATAGACCCGGTAAATTAGAAAATAATATTAATTATATGGTGTGCTGTTGATTATTGATGGAATCCGTGTCCTAGTGAGTCGGATGATGATGCCCCCTTGATGAGCTCAAAAGGATCGTCATGTCAAATCTTGCAAGTGGACTATGGTCCGACATGATGAAAAATGTTGAGTGGTACTAATCAAGGATCAAGAGAATAATTAATTTAAATCTCAGTAATTTAAATTAATTATCAGGCAATCAATATCATAAACACGGGGAGATGGACAACTCATAATAGGTGGAGCTCATATAAAAATATGGGGGTTTGTGAGGAAGTTCAATGGGATCCTTTAGTGGAATGAATCTTCATTAATAATCGGGTTTGGATCCATTAGCGGGCCAAGAATCAACTCCTCCTCATGGTCCCTACCTTAGCCCTATAAATACCCCATAGGAGTCATGGTACGAAGGCTAATTAATCCACAATTAATCTCTGATTAATCAAGAATTAATTCATCTCCTAAACCCTATGCCTCTCTCTCTCACACAATCTCTCTCTTAGGGCAAAGCTTGCGCCGGCAATAGAGGAGGAAGAAGGAGGAGAATTCCTTGGGTTCTCATCTCTCTAAGCTCCTTCTCTTTGGTGTGAGGGCATAGCTTGGTTGAGAAGAGATCGGCGAGAGGTAGAAGGAAGGGAGAAGCTCACCGGCGGTGAGTTTTGTTGCAGTTTTGCGGCGCCGACGAGAGGAGAAGAAAGCTATTTCTTATCCACTTCTTCACCCTGGTTTCTTCTACTTTCTTCATCATCGATTAGTCCTCTGCGTGCGCAAGCAAAGGAGCAAAGGAGACAAGTGATCGGTGGCCGGAAAGCAGGGTGTTCTCACCTTGTTTTGCGCCGGTGGTGAGGAAGAAAGAGTTAGGGTTTTCGGTGGATTGTGGGCAAGAAGAGGGAGTTCTATCAGCTTCTTCTTCCTATTCTTCATCTTCCTAGCTTTCCTCTCGATGTCATCTTGAAGTTAGCCGGACCTTGGAGCACAAGGTAGCCGACGGTTTGAGGTGGAGAGGAGGATAGGCAATTGGCGCAAGCAAAACCCTAACTCCCTAGGGTTTGTGTTGGCGTTTTAGAAGAAGCTTGAAGAAAAAGGATTAATTGGAGACCCTTGGCGACTCTGCATCTTGGTAGCTCGTCGCCCACACGACGCCCAGGAGGGGTGGGTAATAAGGTAGAAGACTGCGAGGTAAAAGGCGAGGTATATTTCTCCCTAGCACCTCTTGTTTTCATGTTACTTTATTGCTTTGATATTTGTTATCATATGCATGTGTTTAATTAATTATCATGAGTTAATTATTAGTTAATTAATATGATAATTAATTTTGTCATGGACCTCGATTATAAACACGAAAACCGGCGATCCATTCGTCGTCTTTTTCGCGGTTCATTAATCCGGAAAGTGACAAGGCATTAACCTTGATTTTGGCTAAGTTGTAACTTGGATTAATTAACACGACGATGAGACGGTCGTTTGGGAGACGGGTCTCTATTCGGATTAAATTTTTAATTCATAGGCATAGAGAGGACTCTCTTGTTCGACCCCGTGGTTGCTTGTGAAACCGCCAAGCCATACCCAACAGTAGGTAGTTACATTACTTGGAATCAGGAGAGGATCCAGTCGCCAGTCCCTCAGTCCCAACGTGTCGGTTTGGTTTGATTTAGTGTTTGATTTCTTTTCATGTTTTCGTTCTTTTCGTATTTAAATTCCTAGACTGATATTTCTTTCTACTCGTCAGGTATTAGACTAGTAGGTACTGTTGGGGCAATCCGCCCAAGTATGATATGGAGGATCATGGGTTTTGATGTGTGTGTCAATATGGTTAAGTTAGGGTTTTCTTGTGTTCTAATATGTGTGTGTGAGTGTGTAGGTTTGTAGGTACATATAGACTTGGTTGGATGTCTTCAGGTGAAGGGTGGCATGGAGGCAAGCCGTGAGCTTGTGTGCGCATCCAAGGGACCATAGACAAAGCAGGGACGATGAGCCGAGGGAAGCGGACTTCGAGACATACGTGAAGGATGGCATGGAGGCAAGCCGCGGGCTTGTGTGCGTATCCGAGAGACGAGGGCCAAAGTCGAAGAGGGCTTGAAGGCGACGGATTGAGGCTGCTGAAGCAGAGACGATGAGCCGAGGGACACGGATTTTTAGGCATGCGTGAAGGATGACATGGAGGCATGCCGAGGGCTTGCGTGCGCATATGAGAGATGGGAGCCGAAGATGAAGAGGGCGTGAAGACAACAGATCGAGACTGCTGTTTGAAGAGTCAACCAGGTCGTGAGGGTCCGAGTGTTGAGTGATTGTACTCGAGAACTAAGCTGGGAGGGTTCGAGTGCGGAGAGAAATGTACTCGAGAAGGGTAACCCTAGGCTTAAGGAAGGACCAGTCGACTGCCCCAGGGGCAGTCGACTGGTGTGGCCGGAATTCGAAAGGTCGAGTGTGAGAATTCGAATTCACGAAAGGCCAGTCGACTGCCCCAGGGGCAGTCGACTGGTAACGGTCACATTTCAGCTCGAGCTCTATTTAAGGGAGCTCGTTTAGGGCTATTCTTCCTTGGCGAAACCTGCTTGGATAGAGCTGGTTGGTAGCCTGTTATGCTCAGATAGTGTCCAGAAGTTGTGGCGAGGTTTCTCCACCCACAAGGAGCTACGAGATCTAGCCGGAGGTGCTCCGGGGAATCATCCACCGAAGGATTAGGGATCATCCACCTTACGGGCTGCCGTGGAGTAGGAGCATCATCTCCGAACCACGTACATCGGTGTGTCGTTCTTATTTGTTACTTTTTGTTTTATTTAGTATATTCCGCTTGCGCACTAACGATTGTAGGAAGAAACCCGAGAAAAGTTAGTCACCCCCTCTAGTTTGACGGTCACGATCTAACAGGTATCTTTTGCATTTTTATTGAGTCTTTTCGTTTATACAGATTCTTTCCGATTTTCTTTCCTTATCAAAATAATAGTTATCTACGTTGTTCCTTTTATGTTTATGATGGCGTAGCCATCTAATTAAACTGCACAGTTGTGTTTATTTTATTTTATTTTATTGTGATGTCAGTCGCTTGTGGCTAAGCTAGATTGGTGAGAGATATGTATATTTGTCCCAACTTGTCCACCGTACAGGGGAGATACTGCCCGATTTTCGAGTAAGCATGTGCCTCTAGGGGCGTGACAGATTGGCCGATGCTTTTTGTTGATGCAGTCTGGCCCGATTGTTATTTTGGTGTTGACAACGATTTAACTTTGGTTGAGCGAATTTGGGTTAAGTCCTGGTCGGGGACTGGGCATGAAACCCTGGTGAGTGAAGCCAGGTCCTAGCTTGGGAAGCTAGGTTGGTTAAAATCCCGGTGAGTGAAGCCGGGTCCTGGTGAGTGAAGCCAGGTGATGGAAATCCCGGTGAGTGAAGCCGGGTCCTGGTGAGTGAAGCCAGGTGATGGAAATCCCGGTGAGTGAAGCCGGGTCCTGGTGAGTGAAGCCAGGTGATAGAAATCCTAGTGAGTGAAGCTAGGTTGAAATCCCGGTGAGTGAAGTCGGGTCCTGGTGAGTGAAGCCAAGTGATTGAAATCCCGGTGAGTGAAGCCGGGTCCTGGTGAGTGAAGCCGGGTCCTGGTGAGTGAAGCCGGGTTAGATGAAATCCTGGTGAGTGAAGCCAGGTCCTAGCTTGGAGGGCTAGGTGTGGAAAAGTCCTAATTTGGAAGGTTGGGTGAAAAGGCCTAGCTTGGAGGGCTAGGTTGGATGAAATCCTGACTTGGAGGGTCAGGTCCTAGCTTGGAGGGCTAGGTTAGGTGAAACCCTAGCTTGTTGAGCTAGGTTGGAGCCCCTGGATCAGTTTGGTGACCGATCAGGGAAGTTGGCACGGTGCACCTTCGTGGATCGGTCTGGTGACCGATCAGGGAGTATGCGTTTCACTCACTGAACGGCTCCTGATCGATCTGGTGACCGATCAGGGAGCTCACATGTGGGTTGAGTTCCCCTGCTGCTCTGCTCCTGATCGGTCCGGTGACCGATCAGGGAGCATCCAGTGGGTTTTGGGGAACCTTACTGCTCGGCTCCTGATCGGTCTGGTGACCGATCAGGGATACTGTTCAGATCGGTCTAAGTGAACGTTCAAGTGTCGCGAGATTTCCTTATAACCGATCAGGATGGAGCCTGATTGGTCTGAGAGCGGCCTGATCGGTCTGGTGACCGATCAGGGAACAACTTGATTGGTCTGGGGACCGATCTGGAGTGTGCAGCTGAATACTGGATTGGTCTGGGGACCAATCAGGAGTGTGCAGAAGACTGCTGGATCGGTCTGGTGACCGATCAGGGAGCATCCAGTGGGTTTTTGGGAACCTTACTGCTCGGCTCCTGATCGGTCTGGTGACCGATCAGGGATACTGTTCAGATTGGTCTAAGTGAACGTTCAAGTGTCGCGAGATTTCCTTATGACCGATCAGGATGGAGCCTGATTGGTCTGAGAGCGGCCTGATCGGTCTGGTGACCGATCAGGGAACAACTTGATTGGTCTAGGGACCGATCTGGAGTGTGCAACTGAATACTGGATTGGTCTGGGGACCAATCAGGAGTGTGCAGAAGACTGCTGGATCGGTCTGGGGACCGATCAGGAGCAGAACTTTAATTCAAATACGCTGTCAGAAGCTCTGATCGCGTCTGTTTTCTCTGCCGATTCACTAATATTATGTGATATTGTTTGATATTCATTTGCTAAGCTTTTGTTGGAGTGTGCAGGCTTTACAGGGATGATTCAAACATTGGAGGAGAGTCAATGGGAGGCTTTCCTTGAAGCAGGTTTGACTGTTTCCTTGTTTCAGGTCTCAACGGCGTCTGGAGAGCAGCTGGCAACTGACGGAGGCTCAGCTGGAGAGGGTCTTCAGTGGACTGAGTGCTCAGGGAGTTAGGGGGTCAGGCTGTGGCTTCAGTGGATGCTGATGGAGAGCTTGGTGATGGGAGCAGAGGCTTAAGACGAGGCTGGAAGCAGAGGAGCGACAACAAGGAAGACAGAAAAACGAGTGAAGTTTTTTATGTGGGGTTATGCTCTCTGTTGCTTTGTGCTTGAGCGATCTTGTTGCATTCCTGTGAGATCTTTGTGAGTGTTCCTTCTTGTGTGATCTCTTGTACTCAAGTTCAATCATCTGTGTGATCTGTGGAGAGGTTTCTCCACCGAGAAGGAGGCTCTATCTTATCCGGTGTTCACCGGGGCTTGATCTGCCGACGATCAAGGGATCGCCCACCTCACGGGCACGCCAAGGAGTAGGGGCAAGTTATCCCCGAACCTTATACATCTTCGTCTTAGCGATTTGGTTTGCTTTCTCTCTTTGTATTGTTCTGTTTGTGTTGTTTGCTTCCGCTGCTACTAACCTGATCACGCAGAAAACTTAAGAGAGTAAATTTTAGTGTCTGGCTATATTCACCCCCCCTCTATAGCCATCCAAGGTCCAACAAGTGGTATCAGTGCTTGGGGCTCTACTTCAACGACTTAACATCCGAGAGCTAACAAAGATGGCCATGGGAAGAGAAGGGTTTAGCACCAACCGACCTCCACTCTTCGACGACACTGATTTTTCATATTGGAGGTCGAAGATGGAGTTTTACCTCAAAACCAACCTCAGCATGTGGTTTGCTGTCAAGGAAGGTTTTTCGACTCCTAAAAATGCTGAGGGAAAAGAGATGAACTTCTCAAGTTGGTCGGCAGATCAAATCCGGAAAGGTGAAGCCGATGCGAAAGCGGTGGTAACATTGCAATACGGGTTGACCAAGGACCAAGTAATCAAGGTTGGTCCCTTCACAAGTGCTAAAGACCTATGGAGCAAGATCATTGAGCTCCATGAAGGCACTTAAGACACCCGGACTGTCAAGAAGGACCTCCTTCTCAGCCAACTCCAAAATCTGTCCATGGAAGAGAATGAAACTGTAAGTACACTCCATGGACGATTCAAAAAAATCCTCAACGGTCTCCACTCTATTAATGAGAAGGTAGAGAACCGGGATCTTATAAGGTATGTCCTCAAAGCTTTTCCAAGAAACGCCTTGTGGTCATCCATGGTGGATGCTTACAAGGTGTCCAAGGATTTATCTTTTGTTAAGTTAGAAGATCTATTTTGTGAAATGGAACTACATGAGATCTCTAACAAAAGTTCAAAAGAGAAAGGTATTGCTTTAGTGGCAGGTGACAACAAGAAGAAGAAGAAGGGGAAGAAGAAGGAGAAGGAAGTCTCTTCATCTTCATCCTCATCCGAGTCCGAGGAGGAGGGCAGCTGGTCTTCTTCCTCCGAGATGGCCAACTTTGTTAGAAGGATAATGAGCAAGAGCCGGCGCCTCAAGGGTAAAGGTAACCCGAGTGAAGTTAAAATTGATAAGTCAAATGTTACTTGTTATGAGTGTAGCATGAAAGGACATTACAAGGATGAATGCCCGAAGTTAAAGAAGAAGAAGGATAAATCAAAGAAGAAAAGGAAGGCCTTGAGGGCCACATGGGATGAATCGTCCTCTAGTTCATCCGAAGAAGAGAAGGAGGAGAAGTACACTCATCACCATGCCCTCATGGCCATAGAGGATTCAAATGAAGAGGAGAGTGGAGACGAATCAAGCTCCTCAACCGCGCCTTCATCATCTTCGGATGATGAAGAGGTAATTTCTCCCGAGCTAGATAAGTGTTAAAGAACCATTGCATGTCTAGCTAGGTTGCTTAAAAAATCCAAGAACAAAGTTAAATGGTTGAAATTGGAAGTAGAAGAATTGAAATCCTCTAGGGTGGAAGATGTTAATGATTTTCATGATGACTCGCATGTTAAGACCCTTGAGAATGACAATAAGGATTTGAAGAGCAAAGTTGAAAACCTCAAGTATATTCTTGAGAAGTTTTCAACTAGCTCTAAAACTCTAGACATGATACTAAATTCACAAAAAGCGGTTTACAACAAGGTTGGCTTAGGTTACCAACCTAAAGAATCAAGTTTCATGTCATTGATGTCTAGAACACATTTTAGATCACAAAATAATTCTAGGGTTCAAAAGGTCAAAAAGAAATTGACTAAGGCATGGGTGCCTAAGTCCTTCATTGTTGATGCTTTAGGCCCTAAAATTTGGGTACCTAAAACCTCCATATTTAGAATTGTATAGCTTTGATTGAGGGGGAGCATCTATCAACATGGGTGGTTGATATTTGGTACTCCAAACCCATGACCAACAAAAAAAAATTGTCATTCACATGATTGGTTATGGGAAATTCGAATTAAATGTTTTGAGCTTCATTGTCTCAGTTCTTATAACAAGATGATCCCTTGGCTAGTGATTTATGAAATTTCACTTGAGTAGTGAGGAAATTTTCATGCAATGAATGATAGTATATCCATGCTTCAAAATAAATCTACAAGTTTTGGAAAAATTATATATATTGCATGAATAGGTTAGATTAACACATAACTTGCTCTTGCCATGGATTGCTTAGGGTAATAAGTTTTTCTTGTTGCAATTTATGTTTTCTTACAAGTTATGGTTTATGATATGCCTTATCTCAAGCTTAAAGCATTTTGTATGGTGAACATGATCGAGTATGCCATGATTTTCTTGTATGTGTTAGACAACATGAATGCATGCTAAAGAACAAGTATGGACACACGAATTAGTATTGATTCAACAATCACTATGAAAACTTCACCATACATCATTAGACAAGGAACATGAACTTAAGGTCTATGACTTAGTTGTTCAAACCTGATATGTTTCACATGCCTAATACTAAATGGATTATCAAGTTTGGATTGTCATATGCCTAATACTTAGATGTTCAGAATCTGATTATCAAGGTAGATTGGATTATCAAAATTGTTTGGAATAAACATGATCATGCTTAGAACATATTGATGATGTTTTGATACAAATCTGTTTTTGGATTGTTTTTTTTAACCATAGAAATTCTTTGATATGAAAATATACTTTTTGGTTAAGGGACCCTATGCTTAGGATCAAATAAATTAAAACCAATTGAATTAGGGTTTAGGAGTGGTTGAGAACTGAACAAACTTGACTATGAATTTTCTGGAATCTGAATGGATTCTAAACAAACTTTCTGTATCACACATGATCGGTCCACCGACCGATCAGGACTCACCCTGAACGGTCCGGTGACCGATCAGATCAGGGAATTCCCTGATTGGGTCAAAACTCCTCAATTCGATCCCATTTCATCAAGTTGTATCAGATTACCTGATCATACTGATACACACAAATCTGATATAAACTAAGTACAATTGAAACATACTTGATCACCCATTGGTACAAACCTGGTACTAAGGGAGCACAAATTTGTTCAAGTGATACAAACCTGGTAATAGTGATTTGATACAAACCTATGTTGGAATATTCAAATTCATAAAAAAGGGTTTGTTGAGTCATGACTCTTGTTTTTAATGTCGTGTTCCAGAAATATTTCTGGAATGTCGAATATCAATAGAGTCCTCTCTCCTGTTATGGGATGCAAATTGTTAATGCAGTCTGATCAGGAACGTATCAGAGTTTCTGAAATTTTTCTGAAATCTGATCGCTCCCCAGACTAATCAGATATACTTCTGTATCACGTAATCAACAGACCTGGTTGGTCACTGACGGACCCGAAATAGACTGTCACGAATGTGTGGATCTCAAATTTAAATATGAATAAATGCTGGAAACCCTTTTTGCAATCAAAAATATGAAAATGTAGTAAAGGGGCCACATGTCGTATTTTTCCTAGGGACTAGTTGATGTTGTGTGATTCGAGCTTGTATTTATGTGTCGTTTGTGAATTTTGGGTTTCGAATGAATTCTGGGGTTGTTTGCAATTCGAAAATGAATGTGCAAGGAAAAGAAGAGAATTTCAACTAAATGCACTAAACAAGTGATGACAACTAAGGAATTCAACCAAGAGAAGACCTACTCAGCCAAGGTAGCTAAATCGAAATTAAAAGGAAACACAATGGATATTAAATGCAATCTAAATGCTAAACAAATGAATAAGTGCAGTGATGTCAATTTAGTAACAATAAACTTAACACCAATACTAGCATGCGAAATTCAGAAATTAAATAAGCAACAAACTTAAACTAGCTACAAGTTTTGGAAACAAGCAAATGCAAGGAGATTTCAGAAAATTGGCCGAATGCATCCTAACTAATTCCTAACACAAAGGCTCACTATAACTGCTTTTAACTTGGTACTAATTAATACCAATACCTCTCTTGATATAAGATGAAGAAGTTGATACAAACTTGATACCAAGGAAGAAGGTAAAAATCTAAAGGCAAAAATCTATGTATCAAAAGTGGAAACTAAGTACCAAAGCTGTGGCTACACTTCAAAGAATAACTCTGAATGCAACTCAATATGGGAATCAAGGTAGCATTAAAGAAAATTGCAGGTTCGAATGCAGAAAATCGACTCCAAACTGTTCAAGTCAAATAAACAAACCGAAACCTAAAATGAATGTGCAGAAATTCAGCAGATGAGCAAAATTGAAATGGAACATCTAATTGGATGCAAAATCGAACTAAGCAACTAAAAACAGCTACTCGAAACTAGCTTAAGGAGTAGTGAACCTAGAATTTCAGAAATAAGCTACAAATTCAGACACAATCTGAAGCAAAGAAAAGAAAGACAATCGAAACTGAAAATTTAGACAAACTGTGCAGAAATTCTTCCACAGAGCAAATGCAAGAACAGTTCGGTCAGGAGGAATTCTGAGGTAATGATTCACCAAACAAAACTCTTTTGATGAACTGAAATCTAGAATGTAGCAACAAAAGTCTCGAAGGTAGAAATAATATGGATAATGAAGGAATGAACTTAGCACGCAAGCTGAAATTGGCACGCAAGAAATTAACAGTGAAATAAGCTGAAATAAAATTCAATTGATCACTAACAAGCTTCCTAAACTACTTGACTTGAAGAATTGAAGCTAAATTACAGCAAAACAACTCAGGAACGTGAATTACAGTAGCTGAAAAAGGATTTCAGAACAGAACAGTTGCGGCAGAAAATACAGCTAATGCAAAAACAGAAAATTCAATAAGAAACTACTCCTCAACCCTTCCCGAGCTCAAGAATTCCTTGTTCGTCACGCAAGGGCAAGCCAAGAACCCCTTCGGCTCTGCAAATCAGTGGGAAATCGTCTTTGAAGCCGACTCTGCTCAAATCTGCGCTTAGCTGGAATTTCCAATCCGATCCACTCTATCTCAACTGATGGAACTGCGATGATGATTTGAGAATCATCTGAGCTCACCTGAGAACCCCTACAAGTGGCTCAGACGCTCGGAAATGGATCGTGGATGAGAAACGAGTGATCGGACTAAAGAACTGCCGAAACCCTCAAACAGTCCTTGTTCCGGCGCAAATTGGGCTGAATTCTCCAAAGAAACTATCCCCAAAGATTCAAATCTTGATCTAGGATTGAAGTTGAGGTGGTCACGCCTTCTTGGATGAAGAACCTAAAGAAGCGATGAAGAACGGCTGAAGAACATGAAGAAACAGCGAAGACGCGACGAGGAGAAGTTGCGCAGGTTTTTTGATTAAGTAGCTAGCAATGGACGGCTCAGATTGAATTGAGAAAATTCAACGGTTGATCTTACTTTGATTTAATCCAAACTTTGATGATGATGATCAGAGGTCAGGATCTGCCTCGTGGTAGCTCGGATCCTCCTGATTTGCAACGGATGGTCCAGATCAACCTAATCTTTGAATGGACGATCTAGAACCCTCTGAGCTTGATCCAACGGTTGAATGAGCTCTGATTGGGATGAAACCTTCAGATCCTGATCAGAGTGCTTGATCAACCCTAACCCCAGCTCGGATTGCTTCAGATGGTTCCAGATGGCTCAGATCTAGCCGCTTTTGAATCGGAGGGCCCGGATTAATCCGAAGCTTGATAACTCGATCCGGGTCCACTTCCGACTCAAGTTTGACCCAGTATGCCCTAGGTCCATGAACCTTTCATGCCTACAAAAATAGATCAAAAATTTAGTGGCCAAATAATCCAAATTTGTAAAGATTTGCAATTAAGTCCAAAATAAAAGTAAGTTCTAAAACCTAGGGTAATTTCACAATTAAGCAAGTAAAATATGGGTCAAACTCGGATTTGAGCAATTAAAATAATCAATAAAATGGTACTTATCAGTCACGGAGACCAATCAGGACTATGTTTCAGATACAGTTGCATTTCTTACTCGTCCTATGAAGCATATACGTATTTGACCATGATATATTTCTGTATATGCCTTCACACGGAAGACCAAGTGTTAATGCAGTCCGATCTTGAACGAATCAAAATTACAGAAATTTTTCTGAAAATTGATCGTTCATAGATAAATCAGAAATTTTTCTGTATCGATCATCAGTCTGATGGAACTGCGATAATTGTTGTCATATGATGCATATACATTGTTGCCATGATACATTTATGGTATATACCTCTCATATGCAATTCCAAAATCATCCTTTGACTTACTTGTCATATGAAACATATACATGTTTGACCATGATATTATTCTGTATATGTTTTCATGTGCAATTCAAAACTTAACTTTGATTATTTTGGGTTTGGGGAGAGACCCGTGTTTGAGGGGGAGATATGCTCAAACTTAATAACCATACCCTTTTCGATGTTTGACAAGGGGGAGAAAATGGTTGATTAAGTTTAGGGTTATTGTAGGGGGAGGATTTTGATTCCCTTACGATAATTGAACTGCCTTAAATTGATCATTTAATGCCTAAACTTAAATCGGGTTGTCAAACGACAAAAAAGGGGAGACTGTTGATGCAGTCTGGCCCGATTGTTGTTTTGGTGTTGACAACGATTTAAGTTTGGTTGAGCGAATTTGGGTTAAGTCCTAGTCGAGGACTGGGCATGAAACCTTGGTGAGTGAAGCCATGTCCTAGCTTGGGAAGCTAGGTTGGTTAAAATCTCGGTGAGTGAAGCCGGGTCCTGGTGAGTGAAGCCAGGTGATGAAAATCTCGGTGAGTGAAGCCGGGTCCTGGTGAGTGAAGCTACGTGATGGAAATCCCGGTGAGTGAAGCCGGGTCATGGTGAGTGAAGTCAGGTGATGGAAATCTCGGTGAGTGAAGCCGGGTCCTGGTGAGTGTAGCCAGGTGATGGAAATCCTAGTGAGTGAAGCTAGGTTGAAATCCCGGTGAGTGAAGTCGGGTCCTGGTGAGTGAAGCCAGGTGATTGAAATCCCGGTGAGTGAAGCCGGGTCCTGGTGAGTGAAGCCAGGTTAGATGAAATCCTGGTGAGTGAAGCCAGGTCCTAGCTTGGAGGGCTAGGTGTGGAAAAGTCCTAACTTGGAAGGTTGGGTGAAAAGTCCTAGCTTGGAGGGCTAGGTGAAAAGTCCTAACTTGGAGGGCTAGGTTGAATGAAATCCTGACTTGGAGGGTCAGGTCCTAGCTTAGAGGGTTAGGTTGGGTGAAACCCTAGCTTGTTGAGCTAGGTTGGAGCCCCTGGATCGGTCTGGTGACCGATCAGGGAAGTTGCCATGGTGCTCCTTCATGGATCGGTCTGGTGACCGATCCAGCGATGATTGATCGGTCTGGTGACCGATCAGGGAGTATGCGTTTCACTCACTGAACTACTCCTGATCGGTCTGGTGACCAATCAGGGAGCTCACAAGTGGGTTGAGTTCCCCTGCTACTCTGCTCCTGATCGGTCCGATGATCGAGCAGGGAGCATCCAATGGGTTTTTGGGAACCTTACTGCTCGACTCCTGATCGGTCTGGTGACCGATCAGGGATACTGTTCAGATCGGTCTAAGTGAATGATCAAGTGCCGCGAGATTTCCTTATGACCGATCAGGATGGAGCCTGATTGGTCTGAGAGCGGCCTGATCGGTTTGGTGACCGATCAGGGAACAGCCTGATTGGTCTGGGGACCGATCTGGAGTGTGCAGCTGAATGCTGGATTGGTCTGGGGACCAATCAGGAGTGTGCAGAAGACTGCTGGATCGGTCTGGTGACCGATCAGGGTCCTCCCTGATCGGTCTGGGGACCGATCAGGAGCAGAACTTTAATTCAAATACGCTGTCAGAAGCTCTGATCGCGGCTGTTTTCTCTGCTGATTCACTAATATTATGTGATATTGTTTGATATTCATTTGCTAATCTTCTGTTGGTGTGTGCACGCTTTACAGGGATGATTCAAACATTGGAGGAGAGTCAATGGGAGGCTTTCTTTGAAGCAGGTTTGACTGTTTCCTTGTTTCAGGTCTCAAAGGCGTTTGGAGAGCAGCTGGCAACTGACGGAGGCTCAGCTGGAGAGGGTCTTCAGTGGACTGAGTGCTCAGGGAGTTAGGGGGTCAGGCTGTGGCTTCAGTGGATGCTGATGGAGAGCTTGGTGATGGGAGCAGAGGCTTAAGACGAGGCTGGAAGCAGAGGAGCGACAACAAGGAAGACAGAAAAACGAGTGAAGTTTTTTATGTGGGGTTATGCTCTCTGTTGCTTTGTGCTTGAGCGATCTTGTTGCATTCCTGTGAGATCTTTGTGAGTGTTCCTTCTTGTGTGATCTCTTGTACTCAAGTTCAATCATCTGTGTGATCTGTGGAGAGGTTTCTCCACCGAGAAGGAGGCTCTATCTTATCCGGTGTTCACCGGGGCTTGATCTGCCGACGATCAAGGGATCGCCCACCTCACGGGCACGCCAAGGAGTAGGGGCAAGTTATCCCCGAACCTTATACATCTTCGTCTTAGTGATTTGGTTTGCTTTCTCTCTTTGTATTGTTCTGTTTGTGTTGTTTGCTTCCGCTGCTACTAACCTGATCACGCAGAAAACTTAAGAGAGTAAATTTTAGTGTCTGGCTATATTCACCCCCCCTCTATAGCCATCCAAGGTCCAACACTTTTCCCTTGTGGTTATCCTTCTTCGTATGACTGGAGGAAGCAGTGTCCATTCGGTCATCTACATCTCCTCGATCCTTTGATTGGAGGAGGAATCGGGGAAACTACATTTGTTTCTCAGCTGACTCTCCTGTTGGTGCAGAATGCACCCAAGTCAAACCTGTATTTTGATAATGACAACAGAGGTCAAAAGTTAAGTCTTACTTGTCTTCTAACAAGTTACTCTAGTGTGCAGAAACAAAATCCTAGCGAAGGTATGCTAGGCAACTGGCGAAGGACTGCCAGTAACCAAGCCCTAGCGAAGGACTGCTAGGCAACTGGCGAAGGACTGCCAGTATCCAAGCCCTAGCGAAGGACTGCTAGGCAACTGGCGAAGGACTGCCAGTATCAAAGCCCTAGCGAAGGACAGCTTGGCAACTGGCGAAGGACTGCCAGCATCCAAGACCTGACAAAGGACCGTCAGGCAAAAGTCCAACCAAAGGAACGGTTGACATCAGGTAAATTCTCCCGAGAGGAGTAGGTGAGGATGCTTTCCCCGTCGAGGGAACAGTAGGCGTCGGTTCGACCTAGGGCTCCATTTTGGAGACCAAAGTCAGAACCAAGACTGCTAAGGCTGTATAAATTTAATATAATATTGCTCTGTGTTGTTTTGGACTAACCCTGGATGCAGGACCGAAGGAACGTGTGTCTGCAGCTCAGAAAGCCTCAAAGGAGTGAGGCAATGGCTGAGTAGGGCGCCCGGAGCGTCCCGGGCGCCCCCATGGTGCATACAAAACAAATCATGAAAAGAAGGCTTCGAACAACTGCTGGGCGGGGCACCCCCGTGCTCCCGGGCGCCCCCGCTGCTCCCGGGCGCCCGCTGCGTCCCGGGCGCCCCCATGCGCATGCCTCGATCCAGAAGCCAGCGAAGCCTGATAAGTGTTTGACCCGGTCAATCCGGGCACCCCGTGCGCTCCGGGCGCCCCGGTCAAACCTGATCCCAAAGGTAAAGGGATCAAGTGTTGACCGAGCATTGTGCGGATCAACTGCCACGTGGGGGGGGTGCCCCCGATGTCCCGGGCGCCCCCTGGCCCATATAAAGGGCCCTCGACCAAGGCTTCAAAGCATCAGTTCTCTCAACGTCTCAAAGCTCTTCTACGCTCGTGCCTTGCTCCGGAAACATTCCAACTCGAGCCGACGACGTCCCGCTGCCCCGAAAAAGTCAATCCACTCCGGACGTCGGTAACGAAGAGCGCAATTCTTTATTATTATTTTAGTGCACTTACTTTGTAACTAAATTCTGTAAACGATTATTGCGCTTCATATAGAATTGCCCAAAGTAAACGGTCAACGACCGTGGGCCTTGGAGTAGGAGTCGACACAGGCTCCGAACCAAGTAAAATCGACTGTGTCTCTGTGTTGTGTTTTTTTTTAACTTCCGCTGTGCAATTGCTCTTTACGCAAATCCGAAAGTTTTCCGATATTCACCCCCCCCCCTCTATCGGTTTTCTCGATCCAACAAGTGGTATCAGAGCGGGGAAGTTCAAACTTGGTGCAACCACCAGTTTGAAAAGTTTTTCGGATTTTCTTTATTTCTTATTCTCTTTCGAATTTTTTTTAAATTTTTTTTTAAAATTTTATTATCCTTATCCCGCACTACTAATCCAAGACCAAGTCTTAGGATATTTTTTTTGTTAGTTTTCTTTATACAGATCAAATGGCCATGCAAGAGGGATTTAGTACCGCCAGACCTCCACTCTTCAGTGGAGAAGACTTTTCCTACTGGAAAAGCCGTATGGAGGTCCACCTGAAAACTCAGGTGGACATGTGGATCATTATCCAGTCCGGTCTGGAGATCCCCAGAAACGCCGAAGGACTTCCTCAAAGCTACTCTGTATGGGACAACGCCCTAAAGCGCAAGATAGAAGCCGATCCAAAAGCGACTCAGACTCTTCAATGCGGATTGACAAAAGAGGAGCTGAACCGCGTGGGCCCCTTCAACAGTGCGAAGGAGCTGTGGGCAAAATTGATCGAGCTGCACGAAGGTACATCAGATACTCGGATCAGTAAGAGGGATCTGCTTCTGAACAAACTCTACACCATCAAGATGGCCGACATCGAAACAGCAGCCCAGCTCCACGCACGAATCCAAGAGTTGATGAACGGTCTTCACACTATAGGTCACAAGGTTGAAAACCGTGACTTAATAAGGTATGCCTTAAACGCTTTTCCTAGAAACACCTTGTGGGCATCTATGGTAGATGCATACAAGGTCTCAAGGGATCTTTCGAAAATAAAATTAGACGAATTGCTTTCCGAACTAGAACTGCACGAACAAACTAACACCAATATGGTCGAGAAAGGTATTGCTTTCATTGCAGGTAAAACTGGAAGGACAACAAAGAAGAAGCCTGAACCTGAACTCGAGTCTAACTCAGACTCAGAAGACGAAGAAGGAGATCAAACTAAGCTGGTCCGACTAGTCCGAAGTTATTACAAGGAGCTGAATAACCGAACCAACAAACGGAAAATCAGCCAAAGAAAGGACGAACCAGCTGAACCCGCGAATGACAAAAACAAGCCCAACGTAACCTGCTACGAGTGCAAGAAGAAGGGCCACTACAAGACAGAATGTCCAAACTTAAAGACAAGAAGAAAGAAAGCGCTCCAAGCAACGTGGGACGAATCTTCCTCAGAAGAAGAAGAAGAAGCACCCCAATCAAACCTACTAGCTCTGACCGCCTCAGAAAAAGTCGAGACTGAGTCAGAATTAGAACAGGACGACGGCGAGCTGACCTTTACAGAAGACGGCGAAATAAAGATAACTGGTTTCAATAGATGTCAATTAACTGAATTAATTTCATTTCTTTCTCGAGATTTGGCAAAAGCCAAACTCCGAGTCGAATCCCTCCGACAGGAAGTAAAACTCCTGAAAGAGGGAGCTGACTCTAAAACCTTAACCGAGAAGGTTCAGGAAGGAACTCCTACTCAAGTTGAAAAACTTGAAAAGTAGAACTCCTCCCTGAAAACTCAGGTTAAGGATCTTAGATCAGTTTTAGAACGATTTACATCTAGTTCCAAGGGTCTTGACATGATCCTTGGAAAACAGAAATCAGTTCTAAATCGATCCGGACTGGGTTATAGAACCAAATCCCGGCAAAGATCTTACTTTGCTGTACAGAATCAGTCCAGAGGTAAAATTCAGGCATGGGTACCTAAACTATGCCTGAACAAACCGACTGGATCAAATCAGTATTGGATCCCCAAGGACAAGATTCACATCTTGCCTAACCATCACCGTGGCTTTAGTCCAGGGGAAGCCAAACTGAAAACAATATTCATTATTAGATAAAATTTTAATCCTTGATTGCAATTGCTTGATTGATTGTTTATTTAAAATTTCTGCAATTTACCATGCTTAGATTTAGGAATGGTTAGTTAAGGACTGAACAAACTTAACTGAAACTTGACAACATAGTATTGGGTGGAGGTGAGATGATAGTACGTTAGGGAAGCCAATTTGGCGGAACTAGCCGAAGCTACCGATCCAAGACTCAAACTAGTTAGACCAGAAATTTTTCAAAGAATTTTTGAAAATGAAATTTCATTAAAAGGCTTTGTCAAGGAAAGGGTGGATGATCCCATAAGGCTACGACCAAAGAAGGCCTAGTGCCTCGCCAAGACCTGGAAGCCAATTTTTGAAATTCAAATTATTTTTTGTCAAATTCGAATCTAACACAAAATTTCAGTTATTTATATATTTAAACATCTTTTTCACAAATTTCAAAATTAATTAAGTTTTCAAAATTTAACTGTTTTCAAAATTAATTAAGTTTTCAAAAATTTAATTGTTTTCAAAATTAATCAAAATTTTCAAAATAATCTTAACTATCAAAACCTGTCTCACGAAACCTATAAGGCTAACGTGATTGAAAACCCTAAATTTGGGTGAGACAGTAAGAATAAACTCAATTATAATTACTTTAATTATAGTCAAAGTGGTCAAACCATGGTCAACATATCAAAACATGGTCAACATAGTCAAAGCATGGTCAAACCATAGTCAAACCATGGCCAAAGCGGTCAAACCATAGTCAAACCTTGGCCAAAGCAGTCAAACCATAGTCAAACCGATTAAACCATGGTCAAACATAAAACTTGTCTCTTTGCTACAGTCCCGGGCGCCCGTGACACCTCGGGCGCCCCCACCCAACCTTTTCCTTTCTCCCTAGGCAAAAATCCGTCACTGCCCTTAACCAGGGCGCCCGGGATCATACGGGAGTCCCCATCACTTCCAATGCAGCAAAAGCACCCTGCTGAGGGCGCCCGGGCTGTCCCGGGCGCCCCCAAACAGCCAAAAAACTGCCTTTGGCAGTAAGGACTGATCAGGACGCCCGGAAGCTCCCGGGCGCCCCCGATTATATGCCTATATAAGGCACCCGAATCCTCCTCTCTTCCCACACCAAACTCAACTTCCTTCCTCACTTCTTTCCCTCCAAGGAGATCTTGCAAGTCCTCATCCTCAACCATGCCTCCCCGAGCTGCCCGGTATGATTATTATTTATTTTTGCATTTAAATTATTTTTAATGCAATATCTTTACGCTTCCTTTAATTTCCTTAACTTAGAAGACGCCGACCAAACCCGGCCAATCCCGGTGCCGAACCAAGTCCGGACCCTAGGTTCCCTACCCTAGACTTATGCAATAAGTTTGCTCAAACCATTTATAAGCCTATTAAAACAAGTTACCTTAATAGGCACTTCTTTACTCAATCATGCCCAGTAGCAATGAATACTATCAACTTCTATCAGTTAGATAATCTTGTCTTCTGCACTCATACCATTAATGAATCTTTATGTGCAGAATTCTATAATAATATAATTCGACAAGATAATCTTATGTTTCATACTACTGTCCAAGGGATACCATTGTCTATAACCCCTTCTTTGTTGAACCGATTCCTAGGACTGCGACCCTCTCAGTCCACATTCTGCTGCTATCCTCCTAGGAACCCCCATTTGATCCTCCCTACTCACACATTACCCTAGACACCATCCACTCCTATTTCTATAGGGCAGACCTCCCCGCACATAGACGTTTCCAAGCCGTTGAACTTCAGACACAGAACTATGCCTTGTATAGAGTCCTGGTCCGCTGTATCTTACCACTTTCCACCAGAGATCTCGGGACTATGCGACCCTTTCATGTCTTCCTTCTATATGCCCTAGTCCATCACCTTGACATAGATATTGGACTCCATATGTTTCATACCATTCTGCATGTGTCCAGTGTCACGACCCAGGGACGAGTACGCACACCATTTTGCCACATCATCACTTCTCTCCTCCATCACCACGGTCGTGACATTACCGTAGGTGAAATAACCGCTATGACTGACTTTGACGAAATAGGATTTAGGAACTTCTCATTAGCGGGTCTAGAGGTATCGGCCACCGGGGTTCTTAGTTGGAGACGACAGCAGGCCGGGGCGCCAATCGACTCAGACGAGGAGGTTGACGTCGACGTTGGAGACATCGCTGCAGCTGCCCGAGCACACATCGACGAGCCCGCTCCACCGACACTCTACCAGAGAGTGACCCATTTAGAGACACAGGTTCAGAGTCTCCGAGAGGAGGTCGAAGCCTACCACATAGAGTAGATGGACGCTCGTCGAGCCGATCGAGAAGTAGCTGACGCACGATTCATTGAAATGATGGCACGATTCGATTCATGGCAGCCTGGCCCATCTGATCATCCCGGTCCCTCGTCCTAGATTTGATTAGTATTGTACCAGTACCTATTTGACTACCCCTACTCAGTAGGGTTGACTTATGTTTGACTGTATGACTATGTTGACTATTCTCTGTTGACCAGTTTATGAGTATTTTTAATTCAGCAGTTAGGATTGTGCTCTGTAAAATAGATTAATTATTTTTGCTCTAATTGATTTAAATTTTTTTAAAAAAAATAGAATTTTGAAAAACTGTTTTACTTAATTTCAAAATCAGTTTTCATTTTCGACTTAGTTTTATTTTTCAAAACTATCCCTTTTCAAAACTAGGGCTTTTTTAAAAATGGACTTAGCCTAGGCCCTAACCCTAGAACTGCATGCACCTATAGACTTAGAAGCCAGCATCTCACAAGCACCTTAGGGTACTTTTGATTGATAACCTAGAAAGGGTTGAGATGCTTAGGTCTTTGCCTTAATTCAAGATGCTTTAAGTCAGTGCATCTGCAGTAATTGGGGCACTAAATACAACTTACACAGCAATCAAGTTAAGTGTCAAGTTTAGAAAATCTAACTTGAACAGAAACACTTAACTTGACTAACCCTAGCAAAAACTACTGTTTATAACAGTCAGTAAGTAGCTAATTGGGTTAGACAGGTCCCTACAGAGAAAATTGACTGATTTAGTTTAAGTCTAATTATGAATTGGTTCAGTACAGCAAAATCTTAATTATTTCCTTTATGCATTTTTATTTCTGCTATATTCATTTATTTTGATATATGGCAAAGGGGGAGAGATAAGAATGGAGAGAGTAAAATTAATTTTTTTATTCAAAAAGTTTTCAAAAATTTAATTTTCTCTTATTCAAAAAGTATTCAAAAATTTTTCTTATCCTTTATTCTAAATTTTTTTGAAAATACTTTATCTTTTCAAAATTGACTAAAGAACTTAAGTTCTTAAAACTTTCAAAAGTTTTACTTAAGCTTTCAAAATTTTGCTAAGTACTCAAGCCTTTCAAAATTTTCTTACTTAAGCTTGTCAAAATTTTGTTGTAACTTCTATAAGTACTTTAAAACTGTATAAGTATAATGTACTTAAGTTTTCAAAATTATTAAGTACTTAAGTTTTCCAAAAAGTACTTTATTAAGTATTTAAGTTTTCAAAATTATTAAGTACTTAAGTACTAAAGTGTTTCAAAGTTAACTAAGTGCTTAAGCTTTTTAAATACTACTAAGTACTTAAGCTAACACTTTCAAAACTTTTAAGTACCTTAAAACTTAAAGCTTCAAACTTTTTTAAGTACTCAAAAAATCATGTTTCAAAAAACCTTCTTATGTACTTTTAAACTTAAGTTATTAAAAGATTTCTAAGTACCTAAAACTTAAGTTTTCAAAGTACAAGTAAAGTTTTTTTTAACCCCACGAATTTTTGAAAAATCTAGGGGGAGATTCCTTCCAGGGGGAGTGAACAAAACTTAAACTTTTAAATGCTTGCTTAAAACTTAACTTTTTGAACTAGGGTTGCCATAAATTAAAAAGGGAGAGATTGTTGGTGCAGAATGCACCCAAGTCAAACCTGTATTTTGATAATGGCAACAGAGGTCAAAAGTTATGTCTTACTTGTCTTCTAACAAGTTACTCTAGTGTGCAGAAACAAAGTCCTAGCGAAGGAATGCTAGGCAACTGGCGAAGGACTGCCAGTAACCAAGCCCTAGCGAAGGACTGCTAGGCAACTGGCGAAGGACTGCCAGTATCCAAGCCCTAGCGAAGGACTGCTAGGCAACTGGCGAAGGACTGCCAGTATCAAAGCCCTAGCGAAGGACTGCTAGGCAACTGGCGAAGGACTGCCAGCATCCAAGACCTGACAAAGGACCGTCAGGCAAAAGTCCAACCAAAGGAACGGTTGGCATCAGGTAAATTCTCCCGAGAGGAGTAGGTGAGGACGCGTTCCCCGTCGAGGGAACAGTAGGCGTCGGTTCGACCTAGGGCTCCATTTTGGAGACCAAAGTCAGAACCAAGACAGCTAAGGCTGTATAAAATTAATATAATATTGCTCTGTGTTGTTTTGGACTAACCCTGGATGCAGGACCGAAGGAACGTGTGTCTGCAGCTCAGAAAGCCTCAAAGGAGTGAGGCAATGGCTGAGTAGGGCGCCCGGAGCGTCCCGGGCGCCCCCATGGTGCATACAAAACAAATCAAGAAAAGAAGGCTTCGAACAACTGCTGGGCGGGGTGCCCCCGCTGCTCCCGGGCGCCCGCTGCGTCCCGGGCGCCCCCATGCGCATGCCTCGATCCAGAAGCCAGCGAAGCCTGATAAGTGTTTGACCCGGTCAATCCGGGCGCCCCGTGCGCTCCGAGCGCCCCGGTCAAACCTGATCCCGAAGGTAAAGGGATCAAGTGTTGACCGAGCATTGTGCGGATCAACTGCCACGTGGGGGGGCGCCCCCGACGTCTCGGGCGCCCCCTGGCCCATATAAAGGGCCCTCGACCAAGGCTTCAAAGCATCAGTTCTCTCAACGTCTCAAAGCTCTTCTACGCTCGTGCCTTGCTCCGGAAACATTCCAACTCGAGCCGACGACGTCCCGCTGCCCCGAAAAAGTCAATCCACTCCGGACGTCGGTAACGAAGAGCATAATTCTTTATTATTATTTTAGTGCACTTACTTTGTAACTAAATTCTGTAAACGATTATTGCGCTTCATATAGAATTGCCCAAAGTAAATGGTCAACGACCGTGGGCCTTGGAGTAGGAGTCGACACAGGCTCCGAACCAAGTAAAATCGACTGTGTCTCTGTGTTGTGTTTTGTTTTAACTTCCGCTGTGCAATTGCTCTTTACGCAAATCCGAAAGTTTTCCAATATTCACCTCCCCCCCCTCTATCGGTTTTCTCGATCCAACATCTCCTTCCTGAGGGGTTGTTACAAAAACAATAGGAGCTGGGAGGACGAACTACCGAGTTGTTGATGTTGTTGTGCCAAGAGCTGGGCCCTGGCGGCTATCAGAAGTTCCAAATCTTCATGTGAAATTGTAGTTGTCTTGTCATTGGAATCAGCCATTCTCAACGTCAAGGATCAGGCGAGCAAATAAAGTTTTTTATAGACGACGTTAATTTGATCTAGTACTTGATATACTAAGAATAACATGTCACCAATAGAGGCCAACAGAGTAACAATGTGGACTTGTCAAAGACTCGAAGCTAGCTGGGATCATCGCTGAAAAATTCTTGCAAGAAAAACCAAAAGAGGTCAGAAGCAAGGTCAGGAGGTCCCCGATGTAGACACTTTGACGCTTAAGTTAGACAATGTCAAACCGGAAAGCAGAAGAAAGAGGGCTCATAGTATACTTGCATCGTGGAGGAGGACCCTTATATATATGTGCACCTTTGGTGACCCTCCATCGTCAAGGTGTCACATTTGTATGTAATAGAGAAATGACATCAAGGATTGACTAACTAGGTTAGTCTTTATGTCATTGAGCCACTGAGTAGCTGCGTATTTGACTCTCATTGAGCAACTGATCTTGTCAGGGAAGCATTTCAGTTTTTAAGGAAGTGACAGGAAAGTGATAGGGTGATGCCTTCCTGGTCTGCATGATGATTCCCTGGAGGCCCAATAAAGAATCCCGAATGAGGAGACCTAATTTGACCTAATAGGATGACTAGGCGAAGGCCCCGGGGAGAGTATTAATTAGGCTCTGCTGTAAAGTGGTCCATGAAAGGAATGTGTCAACCGATCAGTAGTCACGTATATGGGGGACTATATCGATCGACTATGTGGGGTGATAGGCCAAGCGGCCATATAGGACTATTGGTCGATCGGCCGAATGAAATCGTTGGCCGATTGGCTATATAGGGCCATTGGCCAAGCAACCGAATGAGGTTGTTGGCTGATTGACTATATAGGGCTATTGGCCAAGTAGCCGAGTGAGGCTGTTGGTCGATCGACTGTATGGAGTCATCTACTAACAGTTTACCGCCCTTGAGACTCCTATGACCACATGTCCATAGCAGGGCCATATTAGCTGTTTGACTATGACTTATCCTACATGAGTGAGGGCTCCAAAACTCACCGCGCACACACACACACACACACACACGCGCGCGCGCGCGCGCGAATAAGTTAAGCAAAATACGGTGGTGGTATGGTAAGCTGCAGGCGCAATTCATCTGCCAAAAAGTTTTATAAAATCTAAATTTATTTTGAAATTGAAACTCCTAATAAATTTATGTTTTTTTACGACACAATCTTTTCTTCATCATTCTTATTATACGTATATAAAGTTAGATTATATTGATTAGTCACTTTAATTAGTTAATTAATTTTAATATGTTAAAAATTAAAAAAAATTACGCATATAAAAAAGAAATTAAGACTTCTACCTTCCTATCATGATGAGTGGCCGACAAATTATGCACATTATACACCTACCAAAGTCTCCAAAATGGACTAAGAAAAGAAACTCTTGGCACACGATTCTTTGTTGTCCACATGTTTCGGGATTAATCACAGTTCCATTGGCACACTGTACCAGTGTATCGAAAAGTTACCGGCCTTTATTGCAATCAGAATGTAAACAGAAAAGAAAAACGTAATTACTGAAAAGACAGAAAATTAATTATTTTTGTTTTATCTTCAAAATTAATGTTAAATGGACCACCTGCACTCTGCAGCTAGCTAGTTTACAAAGACGACCCAACCCTACAACCTTCCAAAGACACCCATGAATTATATTCTTGCATGCAATGCAAGCCGGCCAGAAAATTGAGTGCGTCAAATGATCTCCACATCTGCATGCAGTGTGCCATATTCTTATTCCTCTGAAAGCATGCACTAGCCATTGCCGAAAGAAAACTTTGTTTAGAGCATCAAACACATGATGAAAGCTTGCTGTCTTTCGCTGAGACATGCTCATGGAAGCTTACTGAAAGTTTTTCAAAGGCACGAACTTTAGACACTAGCGCATGCATGACATGACAACAGGCCGCCTTCAAATTCTTATGTTAAAATAATAAAAAAATTGATAAGATGGATCTCACGGAATCTATATATGCGGTTCACCATGTAGCATGACAAGGCAGATAAGTGTTTCCGAGTTGTGTAGCACTCAAGCCAATCGGGCTGTGAGATTATTAAATGTATTAATTAGTTGGACATGGATAATAGATTAATAGAGTTAATTATTAGTATAATAAATTTAGTCCCATGTTAGTAGTTTTAAATTAGATTTATCATGACTTAAATTTGTTTACTTTCGGAGTTGTTGATAACGATCCTGCTGATCATTTGAATGATTTGGCTTCCCTTTTTTCTCAAAAAATAATTCAAACTAGCCATAAAAATATCCACTATTCAAAAAGGCGAAACGCTCGCCCCAGCGCCCCTGTCAGCCCGCCCCAGACCAACACGGAAGAGGTAAATTACGATTATCACAGTTATCAACACGGAGTTGTTGATAAAAATATCCACTAGTATGATAAAGAAGTAGCCAGAAATTGGCCACCAACCTAATAAGTAGAGTCTGGAGCCATTTAAAATAATTAAGACGACCCACAGTCAGTTCTGATAGCACGTTGTCATGTGATCACATCAGTTTTTTTAAATTTGGAGCGTAAGTGAACTGATTAATGCATAAGTTTAAACAGTATGATAACAAAAAGTATTTAAAGAAAATCATACTTTTTTTTTCAATCTGCCTACTTCAAATCTATCTATCTATCTTTTGGCACTCCTGCAACCGGACATCATCATTTCTGAACATTTTAAATTTGCAATCTTTTTTGGGTCCGGTCCCAGTCCTGCTTTGAATGCTTGCTTTTTCAAAGATTTTGGAGCTAAGCAAACAGTACAAGATTCTTGTTAAATCTGCTACCGAAGGCTCCAATATGATTCAAGTGGTATTTGAGCCAAAACTCCCACCATGCATTACCGATCTACCACCTTTTACTCCCACGCCTCTCTATTTACTGCACACCTCATCCGCCAACATTGATTGAGTGAAGAAGCTTGGTGTTGCCTTCCTTAATTCACAGACCAAAAGCCTGCAACTTCATTTGACTTCACCTGTGCGTGCTGTCCTTCTTGTCTCGGTGTCAGCCTCAAGACAACCTCGTCGTGTGCCTCCTAGCTCGCTTCCCCCCAAAGGAATAAATAAATTTGTGGTTCAAAAACTCGAGCACTTTGATGCCATAAGGTGCCCTTGTGCCCTAGTTATTTCTTTCTTTTGAGTTCTTACGAGTGTTGCAGACATGGCGGACGGGTACTAAGAAGGAGAATGGAGAGGTAAAAATCTCATCTTTGCGTGAAATTACACTAACATAGTGCCATCCTCTTTGATTGCTCCATGTCCTTGGCTCAAATGGCGGCCGGATTCTTTGCCTTTTACCTCTCTGTTTCTCTTCTGCTGAGGTGCTCGGCCGCGCCGGAACCGAACACGGACGCGTTCTTCGTGGCCGAGTTGTTCCGGAAGATGGGGGCGGCTGTGGTGCCCAACAATCGCAATTTCTCGGATGTTTGTTCGTGGCCAGGAGTCTCCTGCGACGGTCAGTTCGGGAAAGTCACCGGCTTGGTGGCTTCCGGCCTCGGGCTTTCTGGTCCTATCCCCTCGACAACCATCTCGAAGCTTAGCAAGCTACGAGTTTTGGATCTCGGCAGCAACAATATCACCGCCCTTTCACCGGACTTCGGCGAGCTGGGCGGCTCTCTCTCGCACCTCGACCTTTCCGCCAACAGCATTACGGGCCCACTTCCGACCGACATCAGCAACTTCAAGCGGATGGAAAGCCTCGACCTTTCGCGCAACCGGTTCTCCGGCGAGATTCCCAGGGAGGTGGGTTTGCTCACCAACCTCAGGCTCCTTAATCTCAGGAGCAACTTCTTGGTGAAGAGCATCCCGGAGACGATTCTTGGATGTGCCTCCCTCGTTTCAATCGACCTCTCCAACAACAAATTGGGTGGACTTCTTCCTGTTGGATTCGGTTCTTTCTTCAAGAACCTAACCACTATGGATCTCTCTGGGAACCGGTTTGTCGGAAAGATGCCAAATTTATCGAGTTTGCCTTCGCTCGCCTACCTCAATCTCTCCGGCAATCACTTCCGTGACTTGCTCCTCGGGGGACTCGGGCAAGCATTGCAGGTTGTGGACCTGAGCAAGAACCAGTTCCATGGCCTCATTTCTCAGGTAAACCTCAGCTCCACCTTCAACTGGTCGTCTCTCGTCTATCTTGACGTGTCCATGAACGAACTCACCGGTGAGTTCTTCCCTGGCTTGGGGGGCTTGAAATCATTGCATCATCTCAATCTTGCTTTTAACAAGTTTTCTAGCCAGGACTTTATTCATATAGAGTTGCCCTCTGCACTTCAGTATCTGAATCTGTCCAAAACCAATCTCACTGGGAATTTTCCTTCTGGCTTCTCTCAATTGATCAACTTGAAGGTATTAGACCTTTCACAGAATCATCTCAACGGAAGCATTCCAGAGCTGAGCACGAGCAGCCTTCGAGTGATGGATCTTTCATGGAACAATCTCACCGGTGAAATCCCAATATCCTTGCAACAGACTCTACCTAGGATTGAAAAGTTCAACATTTCCTTCAACAATCTTACTTACTGCGCTGAGAAATTTTCACCTGCAATGTTTAATTCTTCGTTCATTGGGTCACAAAGTGACTGCCCAATTGCAGTAAATCTGGATAATGCCGTGTCCAAGAGAAGGACATATCTGGATCTCAAGTTAGGATTTGTTATTGCTTTATCGGTGTTCTTTTCGTCAGTGGGGCTGATCTGCATTGCACTTGGATGCCGAAAGAGGACGGGGTCATGGGCAATTAAGCAACTGTCATACAGAGAGGAGCAGAACGTCTCCGGTCCCTTCTGTTTCCAGACTGATTCAACAACTTGGGTTGCTGATGTCAAGCTTGCAAGCTCAGTCCCTGTCGTCATCTTTGAGAAGCCATTGTTGAACTTGACCTTTGCCGATCTCTTGAATGCGACTTCCAATTTTGACAGAGGAACCTTACTGGAAGAAGGAAATTTTGGGCCAGTCTACCGAGGATTTCTCCCTGGAGGCATTCACGTCGCCATGAAGGTTCTAGTTCCTGTATCATCCGTGACAGACGAGGAAGCTGCACAAGAGCTCGAGAGGCTTGGACAAATCAAACACCCAAATTTAGTGCCCTTAACTGGTTACTGCTTAGCCGGGGAACAAAGAATTGTGATATACGATTACATGGAGAACGGGAACCTACAAAATCTACTTCATGATTTACCACTAGGTGTACAGTCGACTGAAGATTGGACGAGTGATACATGGGAGCAAGATAACAGTTGCGCACAGAGCATCACGACTGAAGGACTGACAACTTGGAGATTCCGACACAAAATTGCTCTGGGTGCGGCGAGGGCATTGGCATTCCTCCACCATGGATGCTTCCCCAAGATAGTTCACCGAGATGTCAAGGCCAGTAGCATTTATCTTGATTCAGCTATGGAACCAAGGCTAGCTGATTTTGGATTGTCGAGTTTAGTTGGGATTGGCATGGAGAGTGGGAACGTGATGCTTCATGGATCGGCAGGTTACGCTTCTCCGGAGGTGTCGGAATCAGAAAATGCATCAGCAACCACGAAATCTGACGTTTACACATTTGGGGTAGTGCTTTTTGAGCTTCTTACAGGGAAAACACCGATTGGAGATGAGTATTCTGAAGACAAGGAAATTACTCTCGTCGGCTGGGCACGGGCATTGGTGAGAAGAAACGAGCTGGCCAGCTTAATCGATCCGAAAATAAGGGAAACCGGATCTTGTGAGAAACAAATGGAGGAAGCACTGAGAATTGCTTATCTATGTACAGCTGATCTGCCATCCAAGAGGCCATCCATGCAGCAAATCGTTGGCCTCCTTAAAGACATTGAGCCTGCCATCGTTGATCATTGAATTGCAAACTTGGATTCGGTTTGTTCATTCTAGCTAGGCTGCTACACTCTCCGTGTAGAGGACATGAGCTTCTATGAAGCAAGGTGGAGCTCGGTTCTTATGATTGTTGCTCTAATTATAGCTCATTATCTCACACTTTATGATTCTCTGTCAGTTTAGCATAACCAATGTATCTGTCTTCCACCCTTTACTATTGGCACAAACTAGCTAACTTTTCTCCAAACTAGTTGCAAATGTGTTTTTTCATAGCATTGTTTTAGCATTCTCATGTACCAATCACTGACTTGTAGTCCTGACTTGAGAAGATCCGACAGTTGTTGTTCAAGATATGTCATTTACCAGCATGTCAGATATCAATCCTTGTCATGAAAGATCGACTGAAGGTTGAATTGGATAATTTTTATGCAGTCTTTACAGATGTTTGTTTGTTTGGTAAATAATGGAGTCTGCTTTATTAAAGCAATAATAATTGATTTTAAAGCCATTACCCCGTCTTGTAGCTCTTTGCCTGGAAATTGACTATCAAGAGAACAATAATTAATTGCCTCTCAGTTAGTCTCAAATAATTTAAATCAACCCACTGGTAACTTAATTAAGCCTCTCATAGTTGATAATGTCTATTTGATGTGTACTTAATGAGCATCTTGGTCTTGTTAATTCATGGCTACTATGTTTTCCTTTTTGTCAGGAAAAATTTAATTCCTTCTTTTGTTGAGATTAAACATAAAATATTACATTGTGGTGGATGTCTCATGGAATTTATTCTCTATCTTTATAGATATGTGAACACCAATTTGTCCTCTTAACAATGCATTCATTATATATATTTTTTTAGAGCTTTGACACACTCAGTAAAAAAATTCAATGAAATACTCAATGAATAATGTGATATTTTACATACACATGTTCGATTATCGCTCAGGCACCATTGGCGACCTTCGGCCGCCGCCCCGAATCAAACTATACCCTGGGAGGTACGGTGAACCTGTCGGGGATCGCTGCATGCAAAATATCATGTCATTCACCGAGTTTTTTCTTGAGATTTTTCACTAAGCATAACATTTTTCATATTTTTAATATTTTTTAAACATTCTGTGTCACATTTGCATGTTTTGGAAGAATAAAATATGTATATCACCGGTCCAGACCTGAGGTGAGGCCCAAGAGGCACTCACCTCATTTAATATTAAATTTTATTTTAAACTTCTCCCTAATTTAATTTCACTTGCCTTAGTTTATTTTGTTGTGACTTCTCTTCTCCTCGCCCGAATCGTCATGAGTCTTCATCGTCGACTCGTCTTCTTGCACCATCACTGTGAGCTCCTCCTCGTCTCCTTGCCCCAATTGCCGACCGTTGTGAGCTCCTCTTCTCCTCGTCTTCTCGCCCCATCGCCGTGAGCTTCTCCTCGTCTCCTCGCTCCAATCGCCATGAGCTCCTCTTCGTCTCCTCGCCCTAATTTTTGTGAGCTCCTCCGCGTCTCCTCGCCTTCTCCACACCCTAATTTCGCCGTGAACTCCTCGCCCTAATTTCGTCGTAAGCTCCTCCTCACCTTATTTTTGCCATGAGCATATTCTTTGATTCATCTTTTATTTTGGTAAATTTCTATTTGATCAGTTGTCCAACTTTTATTTCCGATGAACTTCGTGCTCTTGCTTGCGGTGTTAGTTCTCTTGTTTTTGAATCGATATGTGTTTTACAAAATTCCATGAATTGCTCGAAGTGGTTTACTGATATAAAGTTTGTAAAAAGGGCTAAATTCTCTTTCATATTCTTTAGCAAATTTGTTCCTTATGCTTCTATTTTGTGTTGCATTTTGAAATGGGGACATGATTTCTTTCATGTGTTTACGTAGAAGAACCTAGGATTGTCTATTATCTTGTAGGTATGAAGTTGCTTATTATTCCAAGTGGTAGCTCTTGGTTTGTTTTTCTCTTTTTTAAATATTTGTTTCTATATTATAAGTCGCAATTTCGATTGTCTGTTGCAAAAAATGGTCCATTTTTTTAGATCATTCCAGGAGTATTTGTCACACCCCCGAGAGGAGCCGCTGACCCAATGTAGAATCAGACAGCATCTTCCCTGTACGACGGACACTTGAAGCATGTGTATAATGCCTAAACAACCACCTCTATCACTCAGCCAACACGGCTGACAATATCAACATAGAAAGAAAATCAAGACATCATAACATACAAAGTTGTGTACCGGTACGACTTATGACAAATATACACCAGAATGGGCCTCCATGGCACACAAAAAAGTACAATCCGAGACATAAATGGAAACAGAAAGCCACAAATGAAAACGGAAAATACAATATATCGAATGAACACGACACAAAAACGATGGGTTGCCTCGAACCGGAGATACTGGGACAGGCCGCTGGGCACTTCAGACGATCATCCTAAACTAAAAATATGGCTAACGGGGTGAGTCAAAAAACTCAGCAAATACACATATCTGATATGCAAAGTAAGTTATACTAGCAGTAAGAGTCCAACTATGATAATATCAAGTACAGAAGTAGAACATGCTAAATTGAGATGCTAAGAAAGTAAGACATAATAGTGTCAAACTATCTCGGTATCATACAAATCAATACCCTCAATACTCCTCCGTGGGTAAAACAAGACTGTCGACAGTATACATATCACAACTTGTATATGCATGTCAAACAAATATAGTATACAAATGTAGCAATCACAAATAAATGTAATCCATGCATCAAGCACATGATGCAATGACATGGTCACCCCTGTCACTAGTCAGCCATCATCACAGATAATTAGTAAGGATGCTGGCGGAAGTACTCATCCAGGTGTAGGGCTATGACAACTGTATGCACTCTGCCATCACTGCTCCTGAGTGACCGAGTGGATAGGAAGGTAAGTCGTATGAGCCATCACTGCTCCTGAGTGGCGAAGCTCTTACTTCCGATCACACCATCGCCGAAGATACGGGAAGGTAAGTCGTACGAGCTTAACCCTAGCTCTGATTTCTGAGTCCTATCCTTGATTTCTTCTGGTAGATCGCAAGATTGGTTGGGTTTTGAGTTTGTTCTTGGATCTAGGGGTGATACTGTCGGTTTATCAGAGATCCACCTTCTTCTTGGCGATCTTGATCTGCTCGTTGGTTGGGCTTCGATTGAAGGTAAGTTTCATTTTGATTCTAGCAATCTGAGATTGAATTGTAGTTTATGCAGTGAATTGATTAGTAAATAGCTTGGTTGTTGGTTTCGATCTACTCTGATGGAGGCTGTTTATTCTAGTTTTTGCTTCGAGTTCTTGGTCGGACTTGTAGAGTCCTGTTTGAGATTTCTCTTCGAGCTGTTGTTCTTGATCAGAGTTGGTCGAAGGGTTTGTGTTAGTTTCTTGGATGTTGTTTGCTCTGTTAAGGTTGATCTATTGGATTTGCCGAGAGCTTTGATCAGATTAGTTTTTTGAGTTTAGTTCCTTTTATTTCGTTCTTGAGATCTTGAGCTGCCATGAGGTCTGGTGATGAGGATTCAAATTGGGATTTGTTTGAAATTCAAGGTATTAGAGTGATCTTGGATTGTTCTGTTGGGTTGGAATTGTTTTTGTGAGCTATGAGTGTAGCTGTCGTAAGTTGTGATGGTGATTTGGGAGAGGGGTTCCTCTGTGAGAGATTTTGAGCTGAACTTAGGTTACTACCGTGAGTTAGTGTAGTTGAGTTTGGGTTCTTGGGTTTTGTGTTGGAGTTGTGATTAGGATTAGGTTAAACCTAGGGTGAGCCTAAGTCTTATACTCGGAGTAATTGGGATTAATTTCTAATATGATTAATTAGTTAGTTTTGGCTAATTAACATTTGTTATGATAGCTAAAACTATGTGTGGTGATACAGGTCATTGACTCGGCTATTTGAATTCCACTTGTGGCAGATATTATTTCAGATGGGGGTTCTCTTCACTTTTGGATTTCTACATTAGAGGCGGGTACCTCTGACTTATCTTCTGGATTAGTCATAGTTATATGCTTGATATGCTATATTTAGCGATAGGGTAATGTATTGTGGTATACATGTTCTACCTTTTGCTGATATTGTTTATGCTAGACTTGACATGTGATACGTATACCTTTAGGACTTAGGCTATGATGCATTATCTATGATTCTTACATATCATGTTGATATAGGTGGACTAGATAGTGGATGTTGATTGACTAGTGTCATGCATCATCGTGCACTGTGCATCACTGTCGATCAGGGGCCCCCTTGTGGGTGAGTCAGGTCGACAGTGATACTGACCTACCCATACGACCACTCATGGGTTAGTGGTTGACGGAGTATATGTAGTATGCTCTATGCTGCTCTGCTCATGCACTTATGGGTTAGTGAATTAGAGTGTGGTAGCAGGCAGGGGTCCCTCCTTGAGTTGTCCTTATACCAGGAGATGAGAGAGAGAGGTCTCTCCCCCATATATACACATGGGGTAGGGGTAACACTCAGGTAGAGATATCCTCCAGAGATGACATGGGGTAGGGGTGTTACTTCGGCAGGGAGGTAACATTCAGATAGAGATATTCCCCGGATAGGTCATGGAGTAAGAGTGTTACGCCGACAGCATACCGTTTACTCGATCGCTCGGGAACAGTGATAGCAGAGTACGGACGGCAATCACAGCTCTACGTCGTAGGGTGGCCTCCGCTCAGCTTCCTCCCGTACATAGGTGACAATGTCTGACCGACGACAGAGGTGACCATGTCATTGCACCATATGCATACGTATAATTTACATTTGCCCGTGCTTGCTATACTTGGATGCTGCATATGATTGACATGCACATACAGGAGACTTTTATGTCTGGTTCTGGCGACCCCGCCACATTGGTATGGTGTTTTCTATTCCTCCTTTCAATTGTACTTATCATTGCTTGTACATGTGTTATTTCGATAGCCTGTTACTACTATTGCTAGCTTAGACTATCTTGTATATCTGATGAAATATCCGCTGAGTACTGTGAACTCACCCCGTTAGCTCCTTGTTTTTATTTCAGGATGATCGACTGGAGTGTCCGGCAGCCTGTCCCAGTTCGCGTATGTTTCGAGACGATTCCGGGATTTTTCTTATATTTTGATGCAGTACATGTTGGTACCTATTTTTTGTTCCTTTTTTATTTTACATTTCCGCTACAGTATTTGTGTTCGGTTGTGTCATTTTATACGACAGTTCTGTTTTTTATGCAGACGCTAGTTCCAGCCCTATAGATTGCGGTACAAGCGACTGAGATAGTCGTAGAGGCTAGGGTTTCGAATAGTCTGTCGGGTCGAGGGAGTGGCAATCTGGTCAGTATCGGACGGGCAGCTTCTCGGGACGTGACACATAGGTTAAATCCTAACATATCCATGATATATTCAATGGATATGTATCAATTTCGCTCATCCAAAATTCCAAATGGAATTGAAGTTAAATCATCAAAAATACCTTAAAGGATGATAATAAGTTAATCCTAAACTTTCATATCAATTGTAAGCAATAGTGAAGGATGATAATAAGTTAATCCTAAACTTTGATACCAATTGTAAGCAATAGTGATGTATCGAAAACAATCCATATGATGCATTAATTACATGATCTAACTATCATCAAGCTTTAAGGCAAAATTAAAATCGATACAATAGCAAACCGAATGGGTTAACCTAACTGCATAGCTAATGTCATTATATCTCTTACTTCTTGCTGAAGTTCTTACAAGTGCAAAATGATCTTCTATCAGAGTGGGTGACAATTTGGAGTTCTTCTCCATGGAAGGAGGAAGATGAAGAAGCTATATTAAATTTAAGATTCAATATGTCCAAAGCAATGAGTTATATATATATATACCTTGGCATATCCTACGGGGACCCTCTACAAAGAAGCCCATAACTCATTAATAATCCATTATTGTTAATAAAACTAACTAATGGATTTATACCATAACATTCTGTTGGCGGTCCTGTGACCTTTTTGTAATCTCCGCGGTATTTGATTTAGTCGATTTTACTCGACCGTCGGAACTTCCGGGAGGTTGCTGCCGGGAGGTAGCAAACTGAATTTGTTTACGTCGAGGCTAGTGTTGGACACTATCTCCGTAAAACGATATTGCTCCGCTACGGTGCTCACGGATAGCAGCAATTCGTTCCCAAGATACAACGACGTCGTCTCGGAATAGTAGCACTTCAAATTCCGAGACCGGTGAACCTTTCCGTAGGATTTTCGGACTCTTAATGCAGAAGATGAGCTCTCTAATGCTTAGATGCTTGAATGCTTCGAATGATCGAATAAATGAAATGATCTAGTGGAGGGTTCTATTTATACTGAGTGAAGAGGTAAGTATCCTTTGGTTCGGACAGATCTGGACCGTTCATAACGAAAGGGTATAACCCTTTAAAGGTCATTTAATCTCGTCCATTGATCTGAAGAGTTATAACTCTTCAGATCCATCTTGATCTCGGTCGTCAGATTAGAACATTTAATCCGACGCCTCAGATCCATTCTCCATCTTCACATTCAAATCTTTGATCCGACGCTCCAGATTGCACTGTCTTGCGATCTGGCTGATCTTTGATCTGACGGTCATCATTGAACGTATCTTGAACAATTAATTTCTCATTCACCCTTAATCGGTTTTGAGCAAATAAATAGTCCAGATTTATCTATGCAAAACGTAGATTTCGATTTTGAAGTCAAACTTGACTTTCAACGATCAATGACATCAAAATCGTATCCAACAATCCCCCACATGAATGGAAATTAATGCATTTATTACATGTATGCATGCTGACACTTTACAAGAGTCCAATCGATAAGTCAATGCATCGGGATAGGTAGCTTGTGGCTTTGAACCTTCCGTAGTGGAATGCTATCGAGTATACTAGGCTGCGCAGTGAACGTGATGTCTTGAACTGCTCAGTTGTTGGTGTATACTAAGACAATAACACCCACACAGAGACTCATCTCACCTACTTTTAGTTCTCATGGGTTGGTTCCGTTTCGGCCATGGACACCATCTTGGATTCATGAGTGTTTCATTGAAGTGGCCTGTCTTCACACTCACATAGGTGACACTTCTATCAAGAGTATCCTACTATACTCCACCTTGTAAAGGTATAGAAGTCATTAAAAGCATAAACTTAGCCTCACTACATGTGATAGGACAGCACCAATTCATCCTAGGTTTGGGATAGAGATAACACATCTCTTGTGCTGTTACACAACTTCTGTAACTTCGTTGTCCCATTGAACCAAGATCTTGGGATCTCCAGTCAACAAGGTTGGGTTACCGCTACAGCCGTTTTTAGTTGTAGATTTTTAATTCCATTCCTCTTGATGAGCAGTATACTTGATCTCGATTTAGCCCCTTCGTAAGGGGATCTGCCAAATTATCTTTAGATTTGACATAATCGATTGCAATCACTCCATTCGAGATCAACTGCCCAATGATATTATATCGACGGCGTATATGTCGTGACTTACCATTGTACATGCTACTCTGTGCCCTTCCAATCGCCGATTGACTATCACAGTGGATAAGTATGGCGGGCACAGGTTTCATCCAGCTCGGAATATCTTCCAAGAAGTTCCGCAGCCATTCAGCTTCTTCAGCTGCTTTGTCAAGTGCTATAAACTCGGATTCCATAGTAGACCGAGCAATGCACGTCTGCTTAGTGGATTTCCAAGACACCGCTCCCCCACTGATCGTGAATACATATCCACTAGTGGATTTGGAGTCTTTTGTATCCGATATCCAATTAGCATCACAATATCCCTCTAAGACAGCGGGATACTTTCCATAATGTAATCCGTAGTTCATAGTATATTTCAAATATCTAAGAACTCGCATTAATGCTTTCCAATGAGTGTCGTTTGGATTACTCGTGAAACGACTCAATTTGTTGACCACACAGGCAATATCCGGGCGAGTGCAGTTTGTGAGATACATCAAACTCCTATTATCCGAGAATATTCCAATTGTGATATGGGCTCACCATGGTTTTTTGCTAAGTGTTGACTTAGATCCATCGGCGTTTTGACAGTAGAGAGGTCGTATGCATTGAACCTTTTCAATATTGACTCTACATAATGAAATTGTTTTAAAACTATCCCATCGGATGTCTTGAGAATTTTAATTCCCAATATGACATCTGCTAGACCCATATCTTTCATGTCGAAATTCTTGGTCAACATTTTCTTAGTATTCATGATTATATCATGATTACTTTCCATTATAAGCATATCGTCTATGTATAGACAGACGATTACATAGCTTTCAGGTGTGCTTTTAACATAAATGCATTTGTCACATTCATTTATTTTGAATTCGTTTGACAACAAATTTTTCGTGCCACTGTTTGGGCGCTTGTTTAAGTTCGTACAACGACTTAACAAGTCGACACACCTTGTCCTCTTTTCTAGGAGCTACGAACCCCTCGAGTTGCTCCATGTACATTTCTTCTTCCAATTCACCATTTAAGAATGCAGTCTTAACATCCATTTGGTGTATTTCAAGGTCATACAGTGCTGCTATAGCTATCAACACTCGTATGGACGTAATCCTTGTCACCGGCGAGTAGGTATCGAAGTAATCTAAGCCTTCTTTTTGCTTGTACCCTTTGGCTACAAGTCTGGCTTTATACTTGTCAACCGATCCATCAGCTTTATACTTGCGTTTTAGTATCCACTTACAATCTAATGGTTTAGTACCAGAAGGAAGGTCTACTAATTCTCAAGTATGGTTATTCATGATGGACTCGATTTCACTATTGACTGCTTCATTCCACAATGGGGCATCGGGACCAGAGAGAGCTTCACTTAATGTTCTTGGCTCCATTTCCGACATAAAAGTCATGAAATCCGGCCCGAACGATTTCTCAACTCTAGCCCGTTTGCTCCGTTGTGGCTCTTCGATTTGATCGTCAATAGTCCTTTTATGACAACTAAGTTCTGGAATGTTATCTTCGTTTGGACTTTCGTTGTCATCACTTTGAACGTTTCCCTTTTTATTTGGGAACACGTCTTCAAAGAATATTGCATTCCGAGATTCAATGGTTGTACCCACATGAATATCAGGAATGTCTGACTTATGAACTATGAAGCGATATGCACTACTGTTTTGGGCATATCCGACAAATATTGCATCGAACGTTTTAGGTCCGATCTTTACTTGCTTTGGCTTAGGTACTTCGACCTTTGCTAAGCACCCCCACACTTTCAAGTATTTGTATGACGGCTCGCGGCCTTTCCATAGTTCATATGGCATTTTGTCATTTTTCTTGTGAGGGATTTTATTGAGAATGTGGTTTGCTGATAATATAGCTTCCCCCCACAAGTTCTGGGGTAAGCCTGAATTTATTAGCAAAGTATTCATCATTTCTTTCAGTGTCCGACTTTTACATTCGGCAACGCCATTCGATTGGGGTGAGTAGGGCGCCGTTGTCTGATGAATAATGCCAAATTCTGAGCAGAATTCATCAAACGGTGCACCATATTCTCCACCTCTATCGCTACGAATTATTTTAATTCGTTTATCAAGTTGATTCTCAACTTCAGTTTTATAGGTTCTAAAAGCTTCTAAGGCTTCGTCTTTACTTCTTAAAATAAAGACATAACAGAACCTCGTGCAGTCATCGATAAAAGTAACGAAGTACTTTTTACCTCTTCTAGTTTGCACGAATTTTAAATCACATAGATCACTATGTATTAATTCTAGAGGCGTCGTTGACCTTTCCACCGAGTGAAAGGGTAGTCTCGTCATTTTCGCTTCCACGCACACTTCACATTTGTGAATTTCGTCAATATCGATGTTCGGTAATAAATTTAGCCTGACGAGACGTTTTAGTGTATTATTGTTAACATGTCCGAGTCGATCATGCCATAAATAAAAACACTCAACAACATAGTTGGAAGCTTTTATTTTATTACCATTAAATTCACGGTGTACAGTCATTACAACCATCTTGAACAGATTTTGTTCAAAGTATCCCTTACCTATGAAGACACCGTTCTTCGTAAGTACAAAGTTGTTGGACTGGAACACCAATTTGAAGTCGGCTTTAACAAGTGACGCTCCAGAAACTAAGTTCTTCCTGATGTCGGGAACATGGAGCACATCAATGAGAGTTAGCTCCTTTCCGGACGTCATTTTCAGAACTACTTTTCCGAGTCCAACAATCGGGGATGAAGCGGAATTGCCCATAAAGAGCGTTCTTCCGCTTATCGGGGTATACTTGGAGAACAGCGCCTTATCTGAACAGATATGGCGTGTTGCTCCAGTATCGATCCACCACTGCCTCGGGTTGTCCACCAGGTTGGCTTCAAACACGACTGCAGTGAGATCCAAGGTACTGAGATCAATGTCAGTGGAAGTTGCGACCTAGTTCGCAACATCCTTTTGGCCTTTGGTTGGCTTCTTCGGACGTCTGCAGTCTTTGGGCATGTGTCCTGACTTTCCGAGTTGTAGCAGGACCCCTTGAATTTACCTTGAGCCTTCTTGATTGGTTGTTTCGGCTTCTTGGCTCTTGGTTCCGCCAGGTTGGACTTCTCGTCAACTGTCCGCTTTGTTCCTTTAGAGTCAGAAAATTTTCGGTTATCCTCCTCTATGCGCAGCTTCAGGATCAGGTCTTCAAGTGCCATCTCCTTTTGCTTGTGCTTCAGGTAATTTTTGAAATCCTACCACGTCGGAGGGAGTTTCTCGATTACCGCGGCCACCTTGAATGATTCGTTTAGTGGCATGCCTTCGGCGTCCAGATCATGCATTATTATTTGCATGTCTTGGACTTGAGACATTATGCTCCTGGAATCCACCATCTTGAAATCCAAAAACCGGTCGACGATGAATTTCTTCAGTCCGGCGTTTTCGGTTTTGTATTTCTTCTCCAGAAATTCCCACAGGGATTTGGCTGTCTCAATTACGCTAAATACGCTGTACAACGCATTGTCTAGTGCATTGAGAACGTAGTTGCAGCACAGAAAATCCCCATGTGACCACGCTTCGCGAGCAGCCTGACTCTCGGAATTATTTTCCGCAGCGGCTGGCGGGTCATCACGCAAAAACCGTACAAGGTTTAACGTGGTTAAGTAGAACAGCATCTTCTGCTGCCATCTTTTAAAATCGGCTCCGGCGAATTTCTCCGGCTTCTCGGCGTGCGGGATGGAGGTCGGTATGTCGTTGATCACGGCCATTTCAGTTTGCCAAATAACTTTATTGTAGAGCAGATTCTCTCAACTTGGTGTGGTGGTGCAGTTGGTTACCACCTTAAATTAATATATAAGGGGTCTCTAGTTCGATTCCTCTTAACGTCAATTATTTATAATAATTGCACCAATATCGTTTTACGATTGTTGGCGGTCCTATGACCTTTTTGTAATCTCTGCGGTATTTGACTTAGTCGATTTTACTCGACCGTCGGAACTTCCGGGAGGTTGCTGCCGGGAGGTAGCAAACTGAATTTGTTTACGTCGAGGCTAGTGTTGGACACTATCTCCGTAAAACGATATTGCTCCGCTACGGTGCTCACGGATAGCAGCAATTCGTTCCCAAGATACAACGACGTCGTCTCGGAATAGTAGCACTTCAAATTCCGAGACCGGCGAACCTTTCCGTAGGATTTTCGGACTCTTGATGCAGAAGATGAGCTCTCTAATGCTTAGATGCTTGAATGTTTCGAATGATCGAATGAATGAAATGATCTAGTGGAGGGTTCTATTTATACTGAGTGAAGAGATAAGTATCCTTTGGTTCAGACAGATCTGGACCGTTCATAACGAAAGGGTATAACCCTTTAAAGGTCATTTAATCTCGTCCATTGATCTGAAGAGTTATATCCATCTTGATCTCGGCCGTCAGATTAGAACATTTAATCCGACGTCTCAGATCTATTCTCCCTCTTCACATTCAAATCTTTGATCCGACGCTCCAGATCGCACCGTCTTGCGATCTGGCCAGATCTTTGATCTGACGACCATCATTGAACGTATTTTGAACAATTAATTTCTCATTCACCCTTAATCGGTTTTGAGCAAATAAATAGTCCAGATTTATCTACGCAAAACGTAGATTTCGATTTTGAAGTCAAACTTGACTTTCAACGATCGATGGCATCAAAATCATATCCAACACATTCAATAATATAAACTCCTTCATGCTCAAAGTATTGGATTATTTGTTTGGGTTTAGATCTTTAATGACATAATTATTATGTTTTGTTAATCAAGTGATAATCCATCAGATAGAGATTAAATTCTTCATCTGCCGCATGGATCAAAAGATCAAATTTAACTTTTTGGCAATCTACGGCACTTTCACTTTTTAATTGGTTCCAGGTATTTAGTTTATATCAAATCCTGAGGGTGACAGATTCGGCTTTAAGAAAATTTTTTATTAACCACTAAGATAAATCGAGAAGCATTAATAGTGAGTGACTCATTAGTCTAATATTCTTTGATCCATCATCCATTAAGAAAAATTTATCCATTAATTCATCAAAATTATAATTTAATTTTTAAATATTTAAAAATTAAAAAAAAAATACGTCCCGCCAGTGCATCAATATTGTCCCGGAAACGATCGATGACACTTTCATAAACGTGTTGTTCGTGCAATTAATAGGGAGGGCACCTTACAACAATGATCCACGATATCGTGGCTATTGAAAGTTGGAATCCAGAATCCAATGGCCTACGGTCCCAAAGGAATATATATTCATCCACATATAATTAAGTTTTGTCCCCTCGAGATCACGATATTCAAAAGATGTAATTAAAGATTAATGTATTTAGGCTGGAAAAGCTACATATTTTATCCTTTTTTTTTTCAAAAAAGAAATCAGCATTATACTCCAAATTCTGAGAGGTCAACGGTTGAAGTTACTCAGTGTTTGTTCTTATATATTGTGCCAAGAATATTCCCGGGCTGAAATTGAATTATTTTGTCAAAGCTCAAAATATCTATCTTGGATTCCTGATGCCCATGCTCCGTCACCTTTTTACGTCGGTAAACTATCGTTCGGTTATGTAGCTGAATATATATAATTCATGACTTTCTTTCCAGCTTGTTATTGAATGGAGATTCTAATATACATACACTGTTTTGTAACCCGATAAGATAGAACAAGTGGATATGTAGTGGCCTAGTGGGGCGTTAAGTGTCCTTGAGAATTTGATCTCTGCTTGCTTAGCTTGTCTGAGAAGATTAGGTACGTACCGACTTAATTCGGATTTGGTACCTAATTCCGGATGGAGCTCAAGGACACCTCTGCCGTCATTGCGAGCTGAGATCGTTCTTGGAAGAAGCTGAGAAGATGTTGCAGGAATTCATTGTGGATGATGAAGGCAGAGTGTGGTTAGAAACAGAGACGGTGTGCATGGGAGGAAGGTTGCGTTGGTTTGGCAGCTTCAGGGGCAGCAATGCATGCTTCGCGCGTATTCTTAATTTCCAACTTCTTGTAAATGAATTGAGATGGCTTCACGCTAGTAAAAATTGACTCTTTTTGTTCAATGTTTACCGAACAAGAATACAAGGTAGAACAAGACTTTCTTTTTTTCCTATAACAAAATGGAGGCAAAATGATAGCACTAATTAAAAACAAGGCACCAAGTTACTGTTCTACTCAGCTAAGCCACACTTGGTGACTACAACCTTGGCATACGGGCGATTAAAGCCTCTCTCCGCGACCACTGCCCTTTTATCTCCGATCAACTTCGCCACCCTGCTCGCCCCCAAAAAATATATATAAAGAAAATAAAATAAAGAAAAAATTGATTAATTAATCAATTACCTGAAATAAGGGGAAGTGGTATTCTCTTGTACGGTCTTCACCTTGGAGATCTTCTCCACCACGTCCATCCCTTCCACGACTCTCCCTATCACCAGCGTCGACGCGTCCAGCTCCGGCGAGTCCTTCACGACTATGACGAACTCGGTCCCGTTTGGGTCCTTCCGGATCTCCTCTGCGTCGATCTCCAGCTTGCCCTTTCTGGCAACCAGCTTCAGTTTCGGCGGCGGTTTGGTCGGGTCTCTGATGATGAGTCCCAGCGAGCCGACCACGTTCTTGGTGCCGGAGCAGTTCTTGCTTAGCGACTCCCACTCCGCCACGAGGTTGTCCGCCGCCAAATTGCCGCCGCCTCCCCTGCTTGCGAGTTCCACGTCGACGCCGTAGGATCTCACGCCGCTGTGCTGGACGTAACCGGGAACGATCTTGACAAACTCCTTGCGCCGGTAGCTGATGCCGGCGGCGCCGGTGATAAGGTTGGCGAACCTGGAGGAGCCGAAGGGGACGACGTCGCCGTAGAGGCCGACAATGATCCGGCCGGCGGGCGCGCCGTCGATGGCGACATCCAGGAAGGCTTTCTCTGTGATCGGTTGCGTGCTGCAGTTGGTGGTGGAAGTAGGCGCTTCGTCAGCCTTCGCTTGCATGTACCAGAAGGCGGGGACGAGGAGGGGCAGCGTAGAGGCAGCGGCGACGGCGAGGTCCCGCCGAAAGAGTTTGTGCGGTCTTGAAACATGGAAGGGAAGACCGGTGGGCGGCGGCGGTGGAGGAGGAGGTTGCAAAATTGGAAGTTGTGGATTCAGGGACTGGTGAAGGATCTGCTTCATTTTTGCGAATATTCGATTTCTTTTATGGCAGTTCGATTCCACGAGTTTTCGCCATTAATATTAACTTGGTCAGTGTTTGCTTGGCGACTGGTTCTATTTTGTTCCGATGCCTGTGGATAAGAAAAGAAGATTGGTGCTCTATCCATTTTATTCAATGGAAGGGACGTCACTTATCGATTTTTTTTTTAAATCATAAAAAATAATTAATATAATATTACATCTGGACCGCGAAAATTTCTTAAAATAAATTTAAAAAGTATACATAAAAGCAACCATCAACCTTTTCAAATCTACTAACTAAAAAATATTCACAAGAGAAAAGATTTCAAAGAGATTCTACAACAATATTTGAAATCAGAAATAACAACCTTTATTCTCACAAAAGTAGATGGCAAAGAAAAATCACCTCCCAAAATTATCTAAACTTAAAATCCGTGACCTTAAGTGACACGGTAACAATTTTATCATCCGCGAAGACTCCCTCCACTGATAATTTCAACACTGATATATAAAAAGTAGCAATGATGAAAGAAATGCAACTATTAGCAAATCTTGCAGAAAAGCATAGTAACGGGGATGATGCTTGTGCCACTATCTAGCAAGTAGCGTTTAATTCAGAGCACGTCTAATGTCAGTGTATTCCACATGCATATCAATTTTCAAAATTCTTATTTTAGTCAGCAAAAGAAAATGTTAATATCTTGTTCTTCTTCTTTACAGAATGCCGCAAATGAAACATACTGTTAGCAGAATGACAAGTGGAACAGATGTCAAAAATCAATTTAACGAGCGAATTATGAGTGTGACCTTAGTCTTTGCAGCATGTCGATCATCTTCTTCATCAACTCAGCAGTATTCGCCCACCTAGTCAAAGACAAATTGAAAAAAGGATATCAACGTTAAAGAAGCCCGAGCTAAGAACCCTAGGAAAGGAATATTAAGGAAATCGCACTTCTGCAATTCATCACATAGGCCATATTGAACCCGTACGTTATCGCATGGTCACAATAAGCACCGTAGACTTGTGCTTAGTTGAAAGAGTTGAAATTGATTAGATTAGTGAAAGAAGAAAGGATGAGGAGAAAACCGATGAAGTTTAAAAATATATAATTAGTGTTTAGATTTAGAACTCATCCGCCTAGGAATCAGATTTTAGTCATTAATTTACTCATCCATCCGAAATCACACGAAATGTAATCTCTTTTATTCCTCTGCAAACTTAAAATTTGTGTTCATTATTCGTTCTTCCACAACGCCTGGATGCAAGCCACGCATTGTGGTATCGTCGACATGAACGAGAATGGCGAGTCACATAATTCTGCGTCAATATATTAATTCACGCGCTCAACGCGAGGGTGGAAGCACAGTTCTTGCAATTATTATACTAACACAAGCATTCCTGCAGATGGTCGCAATATGCCAAACACATGGCGAACAAGACGATTTGAGCTGTACAGATTGAGAAAAAGTCTTCCTCAACTCAAGTAGGAGGTGCACGAACACCACATGCCCGGGGAACATTTTGTAGTTATCGCATAGAAAAATATAAAATGCATCGAAAAACAACAATGAAAAATCCTACGAGTATGGAAACGTGTTGTTGGCATGTGCCAACATCGACTTCATCCCTAAAACTCAATTCTCCGGTTTACCTCTGTCAAAAAGTTGCCCTGCTTCACCGAGCAGCAAAAATTAAGAGATTACGGGGAGGGTGACAAGGATGAATCTTGCGTCTGGATCTTTAGACGTTGCTCTCAGCGACGCTGGTGGGTCGTTATCAATCACGGAGAAAAGGAAGACTCATGCAAAAGCTGAAACGTGAGCAGTACGTGGGTTTTCCGGGAGGTGAGAAAACCCCAATTCTTATTGGTGTCGGTGATTTATTTATTTATTTATTTATTTGGGTAAGAAAAAAAAATGTGTCGGCCAGTTAGTCTAATTGTAACAGAGACGGCCGGCCAAGAGGTGATCTTTGGTTTGGAATGGGCTCGGGACACACTAAGAATGAATGGCCTCAGGACGCAGCCAGTGAACCACTTCTGGCTATTATAAAAAAACAGAGAAAGTAGAATGAGATAATTGGAAGAGGAAGGACTGGAGAAGGGAATTGGAGGAGGAGAAGAAGGAGAAGAAGAAATGAAGCCGGTCAGGTCTTATCCCAGGCCTGAGCCAAGGAGGGTCGGAAATGGCCTAATCATCACCTCCATGGTTCTTTGTCTCTGCATCCTCTCGCTCATCAGGACTCGATATATTTCCTCCCCGTTCGGTCCGTCTTATCTACACTTGTTCTTGTGGTTGTTGTTCTGTGTGAATCTTTGGTTCTCATGTACTCCGTTCTTGACGCAGGCAAGTCACAGGATTTGTCAGATAGGAGTCGCCGTCTTGTATCTAGAGGTAAGGTTAGCAGCACGAGTTCACGATTAAATCATCTGAAATCGAAGAAAATTTGTCTTTATTTAAAGAGTGGAATCTGCCTTATTTTGCTCGCAGGGGAAGAAGATGAAGGAAACAGAGTGCTGCTGGAAGAATTGAGAGAAGCCAAGCGACCGATATGTGCCGAAACAAGCCGTAGATCGGACGTTTGCGAGGCCTCCGGCGACGTAAGAGTGCAGGGTAGCTCCCAGACCATCTTTGTAGACCGCGATCTCACAAGCCAAGAATGGAAGATCAAGCCTTACGCCCGGAAGCACGACAAAGGCGCGCTTGCCAACGTCAAGGAGTGGACCATCAAGGCAGTGCCTGACGAGGCGCCTCAGTGCACCGACAACCACGCTGTCCCAGCCGTCGTATTCTCCGTCGGCGGATACACCGGCAACCTCTTCCATGACTTCACCGACGTTCTCGTCCCGCTCTTCCTCACCACGCGCCACTTCCGCGGCGAGGTCCAGTTCGTTGTCACCGACGCCAAGGCCTGGTGGCTAACCAAGTTCAGCCAGGTCCTCCGGCAGCTTTCCAATTATGAGATTATCGACGCCGACGCCGACGGTGACGCGGTGCGCTGCTTCCCGCGCGTCGTTGCGGGGCTGACCTTCCACAAGGAGCTCGGCATCGACCCTGCAAAGTCCCCCAACGGCTACGCCATGGCTGACTTCAAGGCGATGCTGCGGGAGGCGTACGGACTTGAGCGCGCGGCCGCGGAGCCGACCGGAGACAAGTGGGATGTGCGCCGTAAGCCGCGGCTGCTGATCATCTCGCGCAAGGGCTCCAGGGTTTTCCTCAACGAGCGGGGGATGTCGGACATGGCCATGAGCCTGGGCTTCGACGTCCGCGTCGCCGACCCCGACGTCACCACCGACATCGGCAAGTTCGCGCGACTCGTGAACTCTGCCGACGTCCTCATCGGCGTCCACGGCTCAGGGCTAACAAACGTCGTCTTCCTCCCCCGCGGCGCCGTCTTCATCCAGGTTGTGCCGATGGGAAACCTGGGATGGCTGGCCAGAGACACGTTCGAGAATCCATCGCCGGAGATGGAGCTCAAGTACTCAGCGTACCGGATCCAAGCCGACGAGAGCACGCTGAGCGACCAGTACCCGAAGGACCACCCCGTATTTACGGATCCCCAATCCATCCACAAGAAAGGGTGGAGCGAGCTCAGCCGAATTTACTTGAACAACCAGAACCTCAAACCACATCTTGGCCGGCTCAGACTCACATTACTTGAAGCACTCAAGCTCCTCCCCCACGGCCACGCCATGGCGCAGTAATACTCGCTATCTTTCTTTCTCTTCTAGAACGTTTAATTCATTATTTTTTTTTAAATTTTTTGTTGTATGGAGATAATAGATTCGCAGATATATCTATCTACATATAGATTTATATTCATACCGTGTGTTCTTTATCAAATTAGTTAAGATAGTGAAAGAAGTTGATTCTGAAGCCAAAATATTGACAGGTGTACTGAATTTTCAACCCGAAATAAATATGAAATCTCAGAATAATTATTCTGATTTTGTTTGGCAATATTTCTTCTATGATAATTAAAACAGACCAGCAAGTCCATTTTTAGACAGGTATTAACTCTCCGTTTCAATCACTACCTCCCTAATTTTGAGTTTTAAAGTACATATGGTCAAGTGATAGACTCGAAGGATCAAAGTCAATAATTATTATGATAATTTATTGACAGATCTCGCTCTCATGATCTGGACGCCCCGCCATTTAAGTCCGGTGGTGTGGCACAATCCAAGATTACTACAGAGAGAAAGGCCCAGCCATTAGAGAGGCCACCTCAGTGTAAGACGACAAGATCTGAACAAAAGGACGAAATGAGTAGGGTCTACTCGAACACTGAGGTGCATGTGAATCACTTTCAACGCACTGCACCTTCACAACCACTACCAATTTGTGATGGAGTGGGAGCCGTCCAAAATGAACACCCACTTGTTACTCAATCGAGTCAACTAAACCCGCGTGCATTGTAACGCGGGGTTAACTTAGCAGTCTGCACGAAGGTTGTCACAACGAACAACGCGGCGTTGGAGCCTAATTAATTTAATACATTGAAAATGCTAACAAATACTGCATGGATACTAATAAATCGAAAATTGAATAAATTAATATTTTTTAAATAATTGAATTGACAGAATTTTTTTTGATAAAAATTAAGAAAATCGAATCAATAAAATATTAATTAATTCGGTTAAAAATCGAATTAACCGATTTAATCGAAATTTTAAAATTTTATTCGATTTTAATAAAAAAATAAAATTTTATTTTATTTAATTTTATTTTTAAATAAAAATAATTAAATTAATATTCTTATTCGATTTATTAAATTTAACCGAATTATAAAATTTAAAATCAAAAATCGATCCGAATTAACCAAAAATCGAATCGAATTTCGAGAAAAAAAAACAAAAATCGAATTAACCGAATCGAATTTCAAAATTCGGTCCATTCGATTCAGTCAATTTAATTTTTTTTAAATTTTTGCTCACCCCTGTATACAAGGAGACCGTATCTCGTGGCCCATATTTGTTGAAATACTCTTATTAATAGCGTATTTTTATTATATGTGAGTCCAACTAAGGAGGATGGCGCGCCAATCAAAATACTGAATAAAAACTTCAACGAAAATTAAGAATCCGTTTAACAGTAATATGTTAGACGATAATATAATTCATGGATTCTAAATCCTTTTAAAGAAATTTATATTTGCTGTATAAATGTATGTACTTATATCTAATTTATTGTTTTTTAGATTAACCGGTTCTTCGACCAATTAAATTGCCCAGTTGTTAATTTTGTTTGCTCGATCTGCCGTTCGATTTTCGAACTATTATTTGAGGAAGCTTTTCTATATTTGTATATGCTCCGAGCCTTCTAGACACATATTAGCTGTCCATACGCAGGAGTTCAAACAAGACGAATACAAGACTCACCTAGCACGCAACTGTATGCCGACACGGACAAAATATCAAATAATTAATTGTTAGATACATATACCAATCGATCAGTACACTTTCTTGGAATTGTTAGCAAAGAAATCGAAGGGCAGTTTCACATTCTGATTCTTGAGGAAGATCATGAAACGTGTGGCCCAGTCCAAGATTAAGGTGCGGCAACATTTGGTCCCATTGCTACTTAATTTTATTCCCAACTATTTTGGTACGAATTTCTCTACATTGGCATTTTAAGGAATTTTTCTTTCTAATAAAAATTGAATTTAAGAATATTGACCGTCTAAATAAGTCTTTATGAGTATTTCTAGATAAATTTTTTTTATAGGATTGAATCTATCATCTTCAAAATTACTCAATTCTTAGATTATAATATGTACATCTATTTTTCATTAGTTGTGTGTCCATGAGCTAAGGAAACAATTGATGGGCTATGTCACGCCCTCGAAAAGAGCCGCTAGCCTAAGATACAATCGGACAGTACTTTCCTTATACGGTGGACACTTGAGGCATTCATTCATACACAATATCACCAATATTAGGTCTCCGACCTCAATCACAATAGATAAGGAAAAAAGAAATGACCAATCTTAGCCGGTGCAAATGAAAATAAATGCATCACGACATGAAAAGCAATCCAACATACCTGATCTACCCTCCGGGCAGGCGCGCAGCTTGAAGACATCGCGTAAAGTCTAACAAAGTACTCAAAAGTACAATCCAAGACACAACCACACGAATACAAGTCCCCGAAACAGAAATGAAATACGATACATGTAATAACACATACAAATACTCGAAATATATGACACGACTAAAAATGGAAGTCGGGATTGGCAACTGGGCTCTTCGGGCAGCATCAACCTGAAATAGGAAAATAAGCTATCGGGGGTGAGTCCAGGTGAACTCCGCAGATAATAAAGACAAATATGCATGGTAACAAAAATGTTACACAACAAAATAGAAACAATTCAAATACAGTTTCATAAGGAAATAAAAAATGTATAACTGGGAAAACTAAACGTATAATACATACCGGTGTCACTCCTACGTGTGAGGTAGCAAGTCAGATAGCTCGTACACACAAGCATATGCAAATCACCAAACCAAAGTAAAATATCTCCTGTATATACACGTTATCCGAGTGCAGTAATCATAACTCAATCAAATACAACAAACACAGTCAAATGCAAGTCCCATGCATTATATGCACATGATGTAATGACTTGTGTCACCCCTGACGCCAATCCAACTACCGTAACATATCATATGACCGAGTGGGTAAGGCTATGACAACTGTATGCACTCGCCGCCACTGCTCCGGAGTGGGAGAATGGACAGGATGCAGTCGGAGACAACACTCATACCCCATGGCATATGGGGGAGCCTCGTTCTTATCTCCTCGTATCCCATAACAAAGGAGGGATCCCCATCTACTACCACGCTCCGATAACCACTAACCCATGAGTAGATGAGTGGAGCATAACGGAGCAATAATGGTCACACTCGATAATCACTATCCCCTGAGTGATTGTGTGGTCAGGTCTTCTATGACTGACGATCCGTCTCAACCACAAGGGAACCAAGGATCATCAGCTATGCAACCGTGCAGGGATGGTGCATGACACTAACACATGCAGCAACTACCTAGTAGTCCTACCAAGAACTACGAGTTGAAAAAATAGATCGTGTGCCACCCAAATAATCCACTAGGTGTACATGTATAGTATAGCTAGTGATCGACCAAAAATAGAGTATGAGGTGATATATCACTACTCCTACGTCCATATGCATAAATGTCTATTCTACAGAGCGAGAATAACAAGTATCGAGACCATATAGAAGTAAACAATGAGCAATCACAAAGTACAGGCAGTAAGTATTAAGCAGGAGATACAAAAGGCAGATAAGGTATATCCTACTGCTATACATAATAAACCATGTATATAATTGACAATATTTATAGAGATAGAGTCAAAGGTACCCGCCTCCGAATAGATGCTCGTAATTGAAGAGAACCCCCGTCCAAATGCTCCACAATAATCAAACGAATCAAATCAGTATCCTGTATCATATAGTATAGTTATTAAGCTATAAAAATATATGATACTAAGCCAAACAAATTAACCGATTAACTACCAATCAATCCTATGTATTTAGATTAGCTTAAATCCCGAAAAGACAAAACTAATCCAAAGATCGAACTCGAATTAGCCACTGATGCTCCCGATAGGAAATGAAGCAACCACAAAAAGAAATCCTTTAACAATTATACTCATGTTAGGGAGGAGCAACTAACCTCACAGTACACGCTTGGATCAAACCTAAGAGCCCCAAAACACAACAAACATCAAGTATGATTTAAATGGGTAGCTCATGGCCAAGAAGGAATTAAAACACCAAAGCAACCAAGAACAACTCGTCTCATCAGCAAGATCAAGAGAACTAGGACTAAACATACCCACATAGATCACATTCCCTAAACCTAGTTTCGAAGAGAACCAAGATCCAAAATAGAATTCCCAACCCTAATCAAATTACTTCTTATCAATTACTGAGCTAAGAAATCGCATGCCAAGAACAACAAAGATCTTACCGGAATTTAGTACACCCGTTGACCTCCTTCCTCCTTTGTTCCGCTCCAAAGAAAACTAGCAAAACGATCCATGATCCCTCAACACTGATCCCCCCTTCTTCCCTACCAGAGACCAATCATGAAATCGCGATCTTGAATCGAACAGAGACTAAGTCAAAGATCCAATAGAGATCAATCGGAAATAGGTAAAACCAACCATCCAAATCCATTGTGGACTCACCTTCGACTGAGGGAAGAGATCGATCTGCTCGAGGGAACAACCGCAACCGTCGGCGATTGTGCTTTGAGATGAGTTCTCCCTGCTCGATCCAAAACCACAGCGAGAGGGGGAAGTGAAGGCATCGGGCGGAAGAAATGGAAGGGAAGGAATTTAATTATTGTACCTTTTACAAATAACCCCTTGTCATTCTATAATTCCAACCTAAGTCCTATTCTTTAGGACTTTTACACTTAACCCCCTTAAGTTTTAGGTATTTTATATTCTCCCCCATTAATAAAAATTTAGTCCCCAAATTTATTATCTACATATACCAGGTACGATCATGCAGTACAGAATATTGAACGAGAACGAAACCACACACACCTCAGGTAGACAAGTGGGTAGCGAACTTTGATCATATCCTCGAGCTCCCAGGTCACCTTCACATTAGAATGATGTTGCCATCTAACTTTAACCAGTCGGATTGTCATGTTCCATAGCTGACGCTCCCCGTGCTCCAAAATCCGCACAGGCACCTCCTCATAAGTCGCGTTTGGTTAAAGTGTGATCGGCACCTCGGACAAGACATGCGAAGGGTCTCACACATATTTCCTTAGCATGGAGATATGGAATACATCATGTACGCCGGCGAGAGATGAGGGAATTGCCAATCGGTATGCTACAACTCCGATCCTCTCAAGGATCTGAAAAGGTCCAATATACCACGGAGCTCGTTTACCTCTAAGACTAAACCTCTTCACCCCTTTCGTAGGTGAAACTCGTAGAGATATGTGCTCGCCTACGGAGAACTCCAGAGGTCTCCGTCTCTGATCTACGTAATTCTTCTGACGATTTTGTGCCTCTAACATCCTCTATCTGATAATACGTACTAACTCTGTCTCGTGCTGAGCTCTCTGTGGTCCTAATAATTGGGGTTCCCCAACCTCCTCTCAGAAGGTGGGTGTCTGACACATCCTACCATACAACGCCTCATACGACGCCATCTGAATCGTCGAATGATAGTCGTTATTGTAGGCAAACTCAACTAGGTGCAAATGGTCCTCCTAGCTGCCTCTGATAGGGGTGAGCAAAAATTCGGTTAAACTGAATTAACCGAACCGAATTAACCGAATTTTGAAATTCGGTTCGGTTAATTCGGTTTTCGGTTTTTTTTAATAATTTGGTTCGGTTTTTCGGTTAAATCGTTTCGGTTTCGGTTTTGAGTTTTGTAATTCGGTTAAACCGAATAAAAATATTAATTTAATTATTTTTATTTAAAAATATAATTAATTAAATAAAATCTGGTTATTTTAATTAAAAATTCGAATTAAATTTAAAATTTCGGATAATTCGGTTAATTCGGTCGAAAACCGATTTAACTGAAATTTTTTCGGTTCGATTTTCTCGGTTTTTATCGAGAAATTCGGTCGGTTCGATTTTTTTGAAAAAAAATCGGTTTATTCGGTTTTCGGTTTATTCGGTTCGGTTTTAACCAAATACTCACCCCTAGCCTCCGAAATCCATAACACTAGCCCTTAGCAAATCCTCCAATGTCTAAATCGTATGCTCTAATTGCCCATCTGTCGACAGCTGAACCACTATACTGAGACGAAGCTATGCACCTGTAGCTCGTAGGAGACTCCCGCCAAATTCTAGAGGTAACTCCTAAAATCTGCTAATCTCTCTGCCGTATATCCCTACTATGTTATCCATCAAGTCCGACCTACGGATCGAAGGGAAGTGTGTTGATTTGGTTAATCGATCATGATCACCCAAATCGACTCGTGCAACCTCCATAAACCAACTTACTAGGCTTCCCCTCAGGAAATTCTTCGAGAGTAAGTCCGTTATACTCTGACGCTCTCTGTGGGTTAAGATCCCACTACGTTACCTCTGCGTCTACACAGAGTCCTATCCTACCTTCGACACACCACAGTCAAGATAGAAAATCCTCAATGTCCTTATCCATGTCGTTCCGCTAACAAGAACACTTCAAACCCCTGTACACTCGGGTACATCCTGGGTATATCGCAGATCTAGGTCAATACACCACCGAAAGTAAATCCTCCGGAATTGGAGGTGACTTAAGATCACACAATCTAGCATGAAATAAAATATTTCATCCTCATCACCTAATCTCTCCGTCTGCTACCCTAAGGCTACCCTACCTCGGAGACACTAAAAATAGTCATCTCCAGCATGGGCCATCCTGATCTGATCAACATCAGTGTCTAGTCGACCAAAGGCACCAACACGTGCTCATATATCCAATCAAGAATATGTCCGGATATCATCTACGAATAGTAACAACTCAATCCCAACACCCTAAGGGCACTGGACTCATCGAATCCCCGTGGTGGCCAGATCATCGGAATGCCCGTACAACATTACCAAGAGCATGACTGATCTAGAGGTCATCATTTGACCATCAGCTACAATCGAATAACTAACCAATATCGTCCCTATCCAAGGTGCTCCACCCCGAGGTCACTAGTGCAAAATCTATAATCTGGTCCTCCGGATCAACAAGAAATGCACAAATTGGGTTAATCGATCAACGATTACCCAAATCACATCATGCTTATCTGGATCCTAGGTAACAAAACCACGACGAAGTTCATGATACATGTTCCCATTTCCAATCGAAAACTGGGATCTTCTGGAGTAATCCAGCGGTCTCTGATGTTCAACTTTCATCTGCTGACATATCAATCATCTATCTACCAAATCCACGATGTCTTTCTTCCTACTATTTTCCCCAGTAGGAATGCCTCAGGTCTTGGTACCTACAGGTACCGCACAAACAGATCATAAATCGAGAGCGGTGAGCCTCCTGTAACAACTCCTCGAGGACTAGATGTGTCTTAAGAACTAGTCTCCCTCGGAATTACAAGATACCCTCATCATCTAATGCCAACTCAGTCTGATAATAACGATATCGTAGATCAATCCTAGAGTACACTGCAGTACTCTTGAGTTGGTCATCCAACAACCTAAATCCGCGGTATGGAATACCTATTCTTAATGGTTACCGTACTCAACTGCCGATAGCCGATGCACAACCACGTGAATTCATCCTTTTTCTTCACGAATAGCACCGGGCCCTTTGCAAAGAAAATGCTAGGACCAATAGATCCCCTATTTAATAACTCTTGTAACTGAACCTTCAGCTTGTCCAACTCCTTTGGTGTCTTCTCCTCAAAGGTGAGTCAGTGACGTAAGTGATTCGCATTGGTGCAAATCATGAATCCAAAGGTACCTTCTTGGTTATCCAAACTAAGTATGAGCAGTATGTAGGGATCTCTTGGCAGAAATATTCAAAAATCGCAGCGGAAATAAGAGATCCCACGAGCGATCCATGCGAAAGATAACTCATACAAAGTTAATTTATAAATTCCTATCGTATAGGCATACCTTTGGAGCGTGCCCTTCGCTTATCCCGCTTGTCCGAGGTATGCCGGATCTCTTGCATGTTCAAGTGTCCGTGCCTCTATGCGTATCCACACGAACATGATCTCTCAAGCTTCGGAGAAGAATCACCTTTGTGGTGCTAGCTACAAGAGGAGGTTCACAAAGCAAGAAGGAGAGGGAGAAGAGGAATTTTGGCCAAGGAAGAATGATAAGTTCATCATCCAAATGACAATAAAAACTCTTTTATACTCATCCCATGAATATGAAGAGTTTTTGTCCCTTTAGCTTCCCTCCATTAATGCTAATAATAAAATAATAATAATAATAACCCACTTAGAGCATATTTTCTCATATGACTCTTCAACTTCTCTTCATCCAATGAAGAGAAAATTTTTATCTTCCTCTATTATTAATTTATTAAATATTTTAATAAATTAATATCTCATTTAAATGTGGTTGAGTCTAATCTAAATGAGTCAAACTCAAATTAGATCTCAATCTCATAATCCAATTGGATTCACTTGAGTCTAACTCAATTAATCCAATTCGGATCAAATCTTAGTCAAACTAAGATCAATGAATCTCCGAAGCATCATGCCCTTAGTGTGTGACCCAATAGATTCTTGTAACGTTGACAATATATCTAAACTGCTTTAGACACATAAGCAATGAGAGACATCTAGCAATGCATCATTGCTGTTAGTAGGAACCCTAGAGTCAATTATGTGATGATTGACTTGGGACTTTTTGTATCATATTCTATCATTAATAAAGGCATGTTTGGTTATTATACTTACTTTACATTTGTACCAAATAACTAAGTATAATAATGTCCTTGGGTAGTAGGTTCTTATCTACATCATATCGATTGGTTGAATTGATAGTGAGATGATGTAGAGAACACTATACTAAACCATTCCTAGTCAAGCATTAATATTCAAGGACAATATTAATGCATGGAGACTAGCATGTAGATCAACTGATGACTTGAGCTCACAAGTCATGGACGTGTGATATCAAGTTGACACATAGGTATACATTAGAGAATGTGTACTGAATTGACCCGCCATGAGAAAATTTCATAGATTGTCATATGAGTGTCATAAACTTTCTCATGTGACTATTAGTAGGAATAGTCCTTTAACCTGAAGTCACTACGGTTCCCTACATAAGGAGTTATGTACTTTGGTATCGTCAAACGTCACCCGTAACAGGGTGGACTATAAAGGCGTTCACTGAGTATGTAATAAATTATGCAGAGGGATGTGAGTGATATAAATGAGATATATCCCTCCCATATGACGGGAGTGATATCTGTGGGCCCCTTGATCGAGTAGGACTACTAAAATGCATGGCCATCCCTTGGTCTCGATGATTACCTTTAACCAGGGCCTATCCCTTCTCGTTCTCGAGGGAACTAGGCCGAGCTGCCCATATAAGCCTTATATCCCATGGGCTCCTGAAGCCCACAATTCTATCTCCTACTAACGAGGCACCAGGCTGCTGGGCCAGGCTACACGTAAGCTGGCCCGGGATCACCCCATATTTTCATATGGGCTCCAACTATTATGAATACATCCATCTCCCCGTGTTTAAGATATCGAATGTCCGTCGATTAATTTAAATTACTGACAATTTTAATTAATCAACTTCTAACTTTTTGACTAATACCACTCATCCTTATCATCATGTTGGATCAAATCCACCTGCAGGATTTAACATGATAAACCTTATGAGCTTATCAAGGGGGCATCATCATCCCGACTCACCAGGACATGGATTCCGTCAATAATCAACGGCACACCATGTAAATAATATTATTTCCTAACTTATCGGGCCGATCGATTTAGCAGAATAAATCTCGCCCATTGGTAAATCAAAGAAATAACTATTATATACACGTGCCCATTATTATATCGGGATTTAGAGATTGTATTCCATAAAAAACCGAGGTCTGATCCAATTATAAAGTTAGTACAAATTGGATCGCCTCTATTTTGGATTTTTGGTCATGCTCAATGCACACAAAGTGCACTAGTGTAATTCTATGGTTAAGATAAACCACACCTAAATACATTGCAACCATCCCGATGGTTTGTCCAACTCCATCTCAGTCGTGAGCCTCTATTTATACTATGCAAGAGACTGATAACATAATCTTCTATGTGTCACCACACACAATGTTATCTACAATGCAAAGTATGAGACAGTTATGTATATACTAATGTAAACATGCAACTGCGTTGTTGTGATTCTCTTTCAAAATGTGGATGTTTATATATAAAAAGACAAGTCTTTTAGTATACATCCTAACATTCCACTCCTAGATCATCTTTTGCAGGTCTTCGGAGAGAGACTGAATCTTCTCTGATAGGGAGTGTTCCCAGAGGCGGTAGCCGTGCAACGTCTCCTCGGAGGCCAGCAGGGTGTCGAGGCAATGCTCTACTTTCACCCTTAGGGCCCTGTTGACCTCCAACTGCAGGAGTCCTGCCTCGTGAGCGCGACCAGCTTTCGCCGCCAATGCCGCCACCAGCCGGAGGAGGTCTTCGGTTACCCCCTGAGAGCATAATTGGTGGCTTATAGAGGCGCAGTTGGAAACGACCTGTAGCAAAAAAGAACAAAAATTAGAGCATGTAGATAAATGTGAGAAAGATAAAATGTCCTTACCTATAGCAGAGATTGGTGCAGCTTGACCAGATGTCTCGCTGACTCGGCCAATCTCCTCAGCTCAGCAGAAGGGGGGAGGCGCTCCCCAGAGGATAGAGTCGATGGGCCAGGGACATCCCTTGGGTCGGGAATGTCCTCCTCCGAGCTGGATGTTGCTTGAGACCTGTGGCCCTCATAGGGGGCAACCTTTATTTGTATTGATTGAGTACCCTTGGTCGTTGCCTTCTTCACCGCCTGGGTCTTCTGGGGGGAGCGAGGTACACTGTGTAGAGTCTCCTTGCCTCGCCGGGCAACTGGGGCGTCAGTGGGGCATCCGGAGGTAGAAGAGGGCATCTTCCGGATGCGCTTAGACAGCGACACCACGCCCTCCTCATCGATGATGGGTGAAAGCTCCGAGGAGGTGACCTCCCTCAACCTCTTCAGGTGGGCCAACTTCTGTGCAAGCCTTTTCTGCCTTCCCTTCTCGGTTGCCTGGGGCGTCGCTTGGTTGGCTGGAAGTGCAAGCGCAGTCTCCCCATCTCCCGTCTCAGCGGAGGAGGGAGCGGAACCCCCCTCGAGCTTAGTGGGTAGCTTAGTCGCCCCTGGATACTTGGGTGGCCCTGGGGCTTCCTGGTCCTTGGATCATTCTGCCGCCTCCTCGGAGCCCTCATTCGAGTCGGCCATCGGGTCGGAGGGAGCTTGAGCAGGAACCAGGGTCTGCTCGTTAGCTTGCTCCCACTTCAGGATCCGGTTAATAGCTCGAGAAAGCATTATGTCGTCTGCAAAATAAAAACAAAAGGATATCAATTAGAATTAGCAAAGATATTTACAAAAATGAAAAACTTACGGAGATTGGGGCTAAGGCTCATGACTTTAGGGCTAAGGTCAGCCCTGTAAAGAAGTTCCTTGCATTGTACCAGCTTGAGGCCATGGAACTCCATCCCGACCAAGATACCCCTAGCCCTCTGGTACCCTGCGTCCTGCTGGAAATCCCCGAGGTCTGGGATGGGCGGCAGGCTCTCACTCCAGTGACTAGAGCTGAAGGGGCGCTGAGGGAGTCGAATAAAGAAAAAACGTTCCTTCCATCCCTTGTGGGAGGAAGAAAGACACCCTAAGAACCTATGGCAGGTGCGGGCAGTAAAACTAAAAGCCCCCTGGATGCTAAGGTAGGGACGAAGAAGAAATGAAAAAATCAGGGGGTCAAAGGGATATCAAAAAGTTTAAAAAAGACAAATGTCCCGCCCATCTGAGCAAAGACGTTTGGATCCAGTTGGTGTAGGGGAATGTCAAAGTAAGTAGCAATACTCATGAAGAAGGGGGGAATAGGGAAATGAAGCTCTAACTCTACCTGTCATAAGAAAAAAAAGTGAAGAAACCTAGGGGATGTTCTACGGGTGATTGACCTAATACAGGGACTTCCACCTCCAAGTCCGCCGGGATACCATACTTCTCGCGGGCGGCTTGGAGGGTCTTTAACCTAACCCTAGAGGAGATGGTCTCATACCACTCCGAGTGATAAGTCTGTTCTCCTGAGTGATCTTCGCCCTCGCCTCGAGTCTTCTTCTTTTTCCCTACTGGACTCATGATGGTGAATGAAGGGAGAAGACAACAGGAGAAGTCTTACACTGGGAAGGGATGCGGCGGCTAGATGATCAAAGGGTGAACAAGGACATTGATAGCAGGTAAGGCAAGAAGGCAGAAAAGCATTGTTGCATCCGTTTTATAAAGGGAAGTCGCCCTCGTGTGAGCAATGGGAGTACGCCACGTCGACGGGCGTTGGTTACACATCTCGAGGTGCTACCCCTCTTTACGGTCGTCGCTTCGTATGACCCTGCAGCGCATAGCAGGGGGAGATCGTCGCGCAGAGAATGGCGGAGTACGCGGCGAGGCTACATTCGCTGGACCTCCTTGTCGCTATTAAGAAATCTCATGCGCTTTTAATGGGCCATGGATAGCTATCATTGCGTTGCCTTGAAACTCACAGAGATTTTGGACTATGTCAAGAAATCGCCTGGGGTCCAGGGACGAATGTTTCGATTCCTCGGACCCGACAAGTCACCAGTGAAGTAGTAATGGATATATAGACCCACTACGGCATAGCTTCTTCGTTATACCACTATCGTAATCAGTCAACCACACTTTCTTCGATTAGACATGAAGGGAGGGACTTGTGATAGGGTTGAGTATCCGATGGTTGACACGTGGACTGAAGAAGCTATGTGTCAAGATCCATCGAGTCTGAACGACTCTCTCAGACTCTCGAGACCTCCTCGGGAAGGTAGACTCCCGAGACCACCTCGGGCAGACCTATTCTTGAGACCTCCTCAGGAGTATGGATCATCGAGGTCACCCCGGGAAGATAGACGCCCGAGGTCACCTCGGGAGGATAGGTCCCAGAGATCACCTTGGGAAGACAGACTCCAGGGACCCTCTCGGGCTAAAGGACCCCGAGATCACCTCGGGGAAGCGGAGCCCGGGGATCATCCTATCCGATGGCCCAACCTCAAGTAACCATCTCGCTTTTTTCGGATCTGCGGATAATTATCACCGATAATCATTGGATAATCATGACCCATAATATGCGGTCATTAAGATCTTAATTATCGCAACGGCCTGGATTTAATTACTGCAAGGGTCGTTACAAGGGTTATCCAGTAACCGACAACTGAGGGGATGTGGAGAAAAACGTAGGGACACGTGTGATTGCCGCCTCAGGTATATAAGATACTCCAACCCCCAGGTAAAAGGGTTACGCTCATCTTATTCATGTTTCTCCTTAGTTCTTTCGTTCCATATACTCGAGAGCTAACTTGAGCGTCGGAGTGGGCTCCGCCAGAAGATCTCCAGCGTGTTCCCATTAATATTTGTGTAAATCTCGCAGGGTGAGAGCTCCTTCCCTTTCGTCATCATCCTCGTGGGCTGGAGTCTCCTTCCGAAACAAGAGCCAACTTCTCCAATTGAAGGATTCGTTTTAACTCTAGTAGGTTAGTCTGTTCTTCATTACTGGCCTTTACAATGAGAATTTAGGGCGTGATTATCTCAACGGTGTGCGGTCAGAGGAAAAAGAGATGAAGAATGTAAAAGGCTAGGAAAGAAGGTAGGGAGAAGAGGAAAATTATATCTATTGGATTGGATTTTTTTATTTTATGTTTATTAATCCAGGTGTCCTGATCATTACAATCCCGATTAGTTCGGGGAGGTGGACGGGCATTTCCTAATTTGATAGTCATCGCCTATCAGATAAATTCAAAAGCACTCGTGGCAATGCGTCAATAGTCAATTTCCACAAACAATTCATCAATGTCGGGGTTTGTTTGTGCCTCGAGTTGGGTGCTCGAATCGTGGATCTCTCGATATAAGCATTTTTCCTCTAAATTAAGTGACCACCCGTGGCCTAATTGAGAATTGATTCGTGGTATCTAGGAAGCTACTGTGATGCCTTACAGAAAAATATCCTCCATGACGATGTAATGCAATTGATAAAAAAGTAAAATAGATTAAAAAAATAACATAACAAATATTTATTGATTTTCAAAATTAAACAACCATTAACCACTGTTTTATAAAAATATCCTTTGTGACGATTGAATAGAGTATGCATAAAGTAAACAGTTTGTATATTTGGTTAATAAAAGTATTAATCATAAGTATTTCTATGTGAAATATTTTGCTATAGAAGTGTAAGCGCACGTGTAACTCGTATATTTTTTTGTTTTTTGCTTGACCAATCTAAATAGTCCTTGACCCGGACGATTTGATTGGCGAGCTGACCTGATCTCCTCATCTAATCTAATTATTAGGCCAACTTGAATTGCCTCTACTGCCTCAAAGGATTAGCTTGTCCCACTTTGATTCCATAATTTAATTAGCTCTTTCATTTGATTAACTCAATTGATCTCACCAGTTAATGTGCATATTGATTATCTAGTGCTTGATTAATTGATCAGTTTTATTCGTTGATAATGTATATATTTTTGAAGAATTAAAAGAGAGAGCAGAGCATTCATTTTTTCCTTCCTCCCATCATTTATTTCAAAAAGGTTGGAACCGCCAATCCAGCGGCTCCCTGATCTCTGCTCCACAAGTGTCCAGAAGAGATAAATCACGATAAATGCTTGGCAGACCAAGACACCCAGGCGCGAGAGAATTTTTTTTTAAACAGCAGCCGAGGTTTCACCCCTCGTTCATACTGTCGACCTTCGAATTCATGTCCTCCATTTCAAGTGCGAGTGTCTTAATCAGCTGATCCAGCCCGTAAAGGCTTCCTCCCATCATTACCTGAAGGAAGATGATGAGGATGAGCTGCGACGGATATCGTGTGCTTTGGAAGGGCTGCGGGGTGGGGTGCACCATCCGCCCCTGCCTGGAGTGGATCAGGAGCCTCGAGGTGCAGGGCAACGCCACCGTCTTCCTCGCCAAGTTCTACGGCCGCGTCGGTCTCATCAACGACGGCCCCGAACACCACCGCTCCGATACGTACGTTAATTATAATTTCTTTGGGGTTAATATAAGATTCTCTTTTCAATTTAATTCGGTGAATTTCTTGGATTGAAATGAGATTTTCTGTTTCTTCCAGCTATATTTCGATCTCTTCGGTACGAGGCCTGCGGCCGGATTGTGAATCCTGTGTACGGATCGGCCGGCTTGCTCTGGTCAGGCGGCTGGCAGCTCTACCAGACGGTGGTGGAGGCGGTGCTCAAAGGCGAACCCATTACCCAATTCCAAGTCTTGCCAATCCTCCGCCGCCGCCGTCGAACTCAAGGACTGCGATATCCGCCATTGAACTAAGGCGAATGTGAATTATCAATCGACTGAGAAATTAATTCTTACATAATCATTAAATTTTATGGCTGTTGGTCTTTTCTTCACATGAGTGTTTTTTTAATGAACTCAGGTCGGGCAAGCCTTCCCTGACCTCCCGATTGTCCGTGTGTTGTCGGCTCGGGGAATCTAGGTGCTTGACTATTGACCTGTGAAGGCCTCTGGGGATTTTAGAGCTTTAGTAGCCATTAGGAGCTCATACTCCTCGGGTGTGATAGTCATCATGACTCGATTGAGATCTTCCATCTTGCACTTCCGATCAAGCCAAATGCCCCTCCTTCTAGCGTCAAATTTGATTATGTCGCGAAACGAGGTGGACTCCCAAGAGCATGTGGTCTCCCAAGGATCACGAATTGCCGATGATGGCTCTGATGCTAGCTTCGATCTGCAAGGCAAAGACCGTTAAAATCCGTCGGGAAAAGTCTCCGGTAAGGTACTCCGACAGTCAAGTCAGTCCTCGGTGGTGGAAAAGCAGTGAAAGCAATATAACAGTAGTGAAATCACTATTGCGCGTACCTAGGGGATGTGGAGTGGAGAGACTTATATAGCCGGGGGAGTTGATAACTTTTGCCCCGTCTGCCACCTTTTTGTCGTATACGAGGACAGGGTAAGGAAGAGCCAGGGTAGCATGGTGTTGTGTCGCATACCAGAATAAGAAAAGGGACGCTGTCAACTTAAGGGCGAGCGTCGTTAGACGCCGCTCGTCCTGACACGGACGTATGTGGTCGTAATATGGGGGGTTAGGGTATGACAGAGATATCACGGCGTCAGCGAGATATTCGCGATTCGGCCAGAATGGTACCAGGCCTGCGTCGACACCATACTTCTTCTGCTAGTCCTGTGTTAAAAAGTGATTGTTCGAATAAATCACGATAGGGTTTTAGACAACTTGATTTCCCGAGTTAAGAAAGGCTTCCCGAATAAAAGGTACGTAGGCCCTCGGTAAAATTCTTAGCTCCCCCTTCCCTCCCTCCCTCCCCAATCTCCAGGGTGGGTTTCCATTTTCGGCGCCCTTCAAAAAACCGAAGTCCCTTTGGTCTCTCCCCGACACATCGCCGACTTTCTAATCTCCGTAACCAATTCAATTCATTCCATTTTCGTGCTTGATTCAGCGTTCTAATTATTACTCTCCCGTTCGGCAATTGGCATCTTTCCCCTTTCTTCTGCCACTTCGATAAATACAACTCCATGGCACCCAGAAGCTGTAGAATGTTGTGAAGATATATTATTTTTGGATGTCGATGGCGTCGATTTGCGGGAAGCTGGCCTCATCTTTGTCGGTGTCTTCGTCGCCCTCTTCTCTCTGCGGTTCCGGGGGGCGCAGGCAGCATTCGAATTGGCAACCTCGTCGATGCTTCTTCAATCTTCCATCTGCTTCACGCAGTAGCATATTTGTGGATAATCGGCCCCTGACGGCTTTGTCGACCACAAGCGCCGGCCCTTTGGAGGTCCGGTTCAATGAGGTGAACTTCTCGTTGCGATTGATTTCTGGCCTTGTTCCTTTCGTCCGCTTTATTATTTTTCTTTTCTAAGCTAGGGTTTTCAAACATTGCGTCGCTCAGGTAATTGAATCGCTCATAAATCGAAACGATCTTGCGGAAGAAGAGGCGGAAGCGTGCCTTAATTTTTTGCTCAATGAAGCGAACGAGGCTTTAATTAGCGCCTTCCTCGTGCTTTTGCGTGCTAAAGGCGAGACCTTCGAGGAGGTATGCCTAATACTTTGTTAGACTTTGGATGCTGTAATTTGACAAGGGGCAACTTAAGGGCTTCCTTTTCTTTCTTTTAACTGAAACAGATTGTTGGATTGGCGAGGGCGATGATAGAATGCGCGGTGAAGGTTGATGGAATTAATGATTCGGTTGACATAGTTGGTACGGGCGGAGATGGGGCGAACACCGTTAATATTTCCACCGGAGCCTGTATACTTGCTGCAGCAGCCGGTCTGAATGTTGCAAAGGTAGAAAAGGTTCTTGATTCGTAAAGGTCGTAAACAATATACACAGGCAAATAATAAAGATACTTCCCTATTCGCGCAGCAAGGTAATCGATCCAGCTCCTCAGCCTGTGGGAGCGCCGATGTATTGGAGGCGCTGGGGGTGAATATCCAGTTAGGCCCTGAGGTAGTAACTCTAGGAGACTCTTCTTTATCCTAAAACCTGATTTTTTTTTCTTTGTTCCTGTCAACAATAACTAGTAATATGTTATAAACAAATGAAATACAATTTATATGTTTAAAACAGTATTCTAAATATTGAAATGTGTTTCTTTTCAAGTTGTGATCATTGAACGTTTTATTATTGCAAAAGGGTGTAATAGGCTGTGTGAAGGAAGCAGGAATAGGGTTCATGATGTCCCCCCTTTATCACCCAGCAATGAAAATAGTTGGTCCTGTCAGGAAAAAGCTCAAAGTGAAGACTATCTTCAACATTTTGGGTCCAATGTTGAATCCAGCAAGAGTGTCATATGCAGTTGTTGGTGTATACCAGGAAGAGATGGTAAGTAACTTTTGTCTGTCATAATTTATCAGAGTTTGAATTGTTTTTGTTTCAATCAATTAGAATAACTTGATATCATCATTATTATCAAGCTTTGTATTTCAAAACTATTTGGGGTTGGGGTTCACTGAATGAATTTTATCTTACCATTAACTTAATTGAAGATTATACCATAAGTAATGCTTATATTAGTTCAAATCATCTTTTAGTATATTGACTAGTATTTTCTTTGGCATTCCTCCAACCTATTACACCTTTTACTCTAATTGATTTAACTCTCGTAACTATAAGATTTATTGGTCACCTTTGGATATGTCATACCATCTTTCTCTCTTGATTATAGTTACACATAATTACTTTTTGGTGATAAAATTTATCAAGCTTGAATGAGTCATGTCCATTAGTTTGAGATGAATAAGTATGGTAATCCATTATGCCTATATATTATCATGATGTTCGCTTCTCAAATGACTAATAATTTTGGGACGGAAATGGAATGAATTTCGTTCCAATTCCATGTGGTTTCTGAGCTAAGCCTATACCAATAAGTCATGATGAACGTGACGGTGACTATTGATGGTATGATGCTCTGCTCATTTGTCTCACATGGACAAATGTCTGAGAATATGTTCGGTAAGGTCACATAATGCCTCTATCCGATCACCTTAGGGAAATTCAGGTTGTGAAGAGGAAAAGAATCACCAAAGTATTTGCACTTATGGTACAATACTTGTGTCCGAATGTTTTTATTTGTTTAGATCACAGTGGTTGCAAAGAATTGAATCATTCAAGTAATACTTTCTCCTGAAAAATACAATTATTCGCACGTGTTTAGATCATGAAGGAAAAATTACGGATGCTGAATTTGTTCTTTTCTTGATCAGGTACACAAAATGGCTAAAGCATTGCAGAAGTTTGGAATGAAGAGAGCATTAGTAGTTCATTCTAATGGTTTAGATGAGATAAGTCCACTTGGTATGATCAAATCTTTTTAGTGAACCTTTTTTGGTCTGCATTTATCTAATTCTGTTTTTTTTTTCTCTCATCCAATACAGTTTCAGTTTTTTTTACTGATTATGTTACAAACTGATTTTCCCTGCAGGATCTGGATATTTCCTTGATGTCTCTCCCACAGCAATAAACAAACTATGCTTCGAACCATGTAGGCTACTCATTTGTGCATCTTTTTCCAGATAATTATAATTTGACTGACTCAGAACTAAACTCCTCAAACTGTAATAATAATGTGTTATCCCATTCCTATAATCTTTAAGCCTCCTGTAGTTTCCTAGTAAATGAAATATATGGTGATGCAGTGGACTCTGGTATTCCTCGTTGCACTCTAGAAGATCTTAAAGGAGGCGGCCCACAGTTCAATGCAGAAGTTCTTAGAAGAGTATTGTCCGGTGAAAAGGGACCAATTGCTGATGCACTTGTAAGGCAGTTCCTTTTTTTGTCAATTTTAGTTGCTGTTTCAATTTTCTCAGCAGCAACGTGTCTCTCCAATTTTAAAGCAAATTCCAAAGCAAACTGAGTTTTTTTAACAAAATACTGGCTACCTTAGCTAGTTTTCATAGGCTCTCTACTCTCTACATAGCCGATTTATCCTTGAGGGGTTTTGTCTATCTTCTTGAATGGAAATGGGTGGTTGCATCTTTCGCACAAATCACAGTAATCTTGCAAATTAACTGACTGGTGGTAATTTAATAATGAAATTTGAATTTTAGCAGCTATTGGAGTCTTCTGTCTTTGCTGATCAGTTTCTAGACCATTTTATTTTTATTATCTTCCAACATTAAAACGACTTGAAGTTATATCCTACCTTTAGCTTAAGTAGACAAACTGTTGTTTTGATATTCTATTATATGTAGAAGGTAGAACTATGTTAATAAGTTTATGTTGAGAACCTCCAATTGAAAGATTTGCATTTCAAACTATTTTTGTTTTTTGTGAATGAAGTTGCTCTTTTGTTACTTCGTTCTCTCTTATCCTTTTGATTGGCTGCTGTTATTTGGCCCCCAAATCCTCTACATTAACATTCTTGCTTGATCAAATTTAAAAGCTTCCCAATTATTCCAGTTGAATATAGCAATGGCTAGAGCTTACTGAAACTTATATCAGGTCGAATAGAAGTATACTATGACCATCTCTGTGATTGCATTTGGTCTCTTTATAATCACGCCAATGATGCAGGTTCTCAACGCCGCAGCTGCTCTTCTCGTCACCGGCCATGTGAGCAACTTTAGTGAAGGTGTAGCACTAGCTCAAGAGACACATCGATCTGGGAACGCCATCAACACGCTAGCTTCCTGGATTGCAGTCTCCAATGTTAGTTAATAGTTTCTATTTGGTTTTGCTGCTTCGGTTCTGCTTGCTCATAAAAAAGTAGTTCCTTGCTTACTTTGTGTGAATGGATACTTTTATCCTCCATCAAATTTTCTCACATTTGCATTGTTGGATACAGAGATCATGATACGCAAATTTGCGGTCTCTATGATCAGCACCTCGATTGGTTTAAAAAGCCCAGTAGCTGGATCTATCTGCCGTAAATTACTCGACTTCCTCGTTGGGGCATGCTAAGGTAAAGGTAGCATGTGAAGCCGAGAAATATTTATCAACGTAATAAATGTTCAACTTGAATAATTTTGTGTTTATCTGTCGTGATCGGGATGCTGACACTTGTTTATGGATGATAAACTCTTGTTCTTTCATTTTAGTTTCGTTGCAGCTTTTAACTCAACATGGTTTGGGAGAACAAAATTTGATACATTGCTACGAATGATACTGATGACTCGTTTAGTTGACATTGAACTTGATCCGGTCGGGTAGATAATCCGACCGGATAGGAAGTCTGGTCGGGTAGGTGCCTGATCGGTAGTGTTCAGTCGGTCGCCAGATGAACGCGCTCGGGATCACGGGGATATGGTTCGGTCAGTGGTAGCCGGCCGAATAAGACTGGTCGGCAATATCCGATCGGAAGTGTTCAGTCGGGCGGATGGAAACACACGCACCTAGAACTCCCTTAAAAATAGGGATACCGAGCATGTATGGGGGCTCCGAGCGGACGGTCCCGAGCGGCCATGCCCGACCGGATGGTTTGTTCGTCCTGTCACTGAAATTATCCGCCCCACTCTAGAAAGCAACTCGTGGCCTGTGGCCGGTTGTTCGGTCGGGCATACTCAGTCGGTCGGATGGGCGGGCAACAGGAGCGACCGAGCCCACTCAGGCGGTTTGCCCACCCAAAAGTCATTGACGACCGAACGACTGAGTCCCTCCAGATGACTCCTCGCGGCCGGTCAGGTCCGGATGGATTTGCAGAGCTGCATAATAAGACAGGTCATGATGACTGTACTTACAAAGTCGTTTAATTATGATTAGACTCCTTCAGATACAGAAAAATATATCAGATCCTCTCACTATGAAGAAGAGGTCCCTGCCATAATCAGGTCTACCCTTGGATATTAAATGTTAATGTTTGATGTAGAAATGACAGTAAGGATGGATGAATGACCTTTTGGCGGCCATGCCAGGCCCTCGGGAAAGTAAAGCTGCCACAAGATTATCCGTCAGAAGATTGACTTTTATGAGACAAGACAGGGGCCATCCCCCTCCCTATATAAGGTCCCCCCAGTGCTTCAAAAAGGAGGATTGACTTCAGAAGATCACACAACCCTCTCGCGATTTCACCCTCTGCTCCTTGCTCTTCTCGTTGGTCTTGGGTCTGACCTTAAAGCGGCAATGCGACTCGTCTGTTTTCATTGTGCCATCTGAGCGAGAGCCCTCTCTGCTTGTCGACAGGATCAAATTTGGTGTCGTCTATGGGAACTCTGCCTGATCGAAAGACGAAGATGGGCAATTCCAACAAAGTGATGATTACACTCTCACAAGAAGACTTCGAGTTGTTGGTGGCCGCCAAAGCTCAAAAGCTAGCAGCACAACAGAAGATCGACGATCGTCCGACTCAGGAAGGTTCATCTGAGGCAGCAGCCCGCGTTGGAACAACAGGCGAAGCTCATCTGGGTGGCAACCCCTATTTTCCCCAAGCATTCTTTGGCCTAGTGGAGGGTGCAGGACAGTCCGACCCACTGGAAGTCTCTTCCAGCCGTGCAGTGCTCGACAAGGGGAAGGCCCCGGCTAACAAGCTTTGTTTGATCATACTGGATTCCCCTTTTCCAGCTAAGTCCTTCAGGAACCAGTCCCTAAGCACTTCCGACTCCTATCTATTCCAGTGTATGGAGGAGTCACAGATCCAGAAGAGCACTTGATGAAGTTCGAAAATGCGGCCCTACTATGTCAGTACACGGACGACATTAAATGCAGAGCATTCTTGACCACCCTAGCCTAGCCCGCTCAACGCTGGTTTGATAGACTCCCGGAAGGGCATGTGCAAGGATTTGCTGACTTCAAGAAGCTCTTCCTATAACATTTTGCGAGCAACAAGAGATATCATAAGACGAGCCTCAACCTTTTTGCCCTGAAGCAGAGCCTAAGGAATCCTTGCGGGCTTATATCAAGAGGTTCAACCAGGTCGCGCTGGACATGCCCACTGCCACTCCGGAAGTGTTGATCAGTGCCTTTACCCAAGGTTTGCAAGAGGGGGAGTTCCTTAGATCACTGATACGGAAGCTCCCGAAAGACTTCGAGAACCTCCTAGGCAAAGTCGCTAAGTACGTGGACGTGGAAGAATCGCAAGCTGCTCGTCGCAGGGAGGTTGGGCCTATCCCTGTGACTCCCCATAGCCAGAAGATAACATCTCCAGGAGGACCCCTTCGCAGTCCCCGAGCCCTAGGGCAGCGGGCCGGAGCCGAGCGAGGTATAGTTCAGCAGGTGGCCCAAGGATGCCTCCCCAATAGGTGGCAACCTTACTGCTCGTTTCATCACAGTCACACCCATAGCACCCAAGAATGTTGGCAAGCCGAGCGAGGGCTAGCTCGCCCCGGTCGGGGGGCATCTCAGGGAGGAGCCCGAGGCCGGGGAAGGTCGCAGGCAGAAAGGCTAGGATTAGACACCCAGGTGGCTGCCCCGATGACAAGGCAACTATTCTCGACCCCCGACTCCCCCGGGCAAGGAGAAGTAAATGAAGAATAGGAGAACCAACAGAACGCAGTACAGAGCTCGGTCAATGTCATCTCAGGCGGCCCCACCTATGGGGACTCCAATTGGGCCCGGATGTCTCAGGTCAGGCGCCTGGAAATTCACTAGGTGGGGACAAGTCTTGCTCAAGCCAGAGGGCTACAGATCAGTTTCGGTCCACAAGATTTACAAGGGGTGGAAGTTTCGCATGACAATGCATTAGTCATCACCGCTGTCATAGCCAACTACCAGGTCCACCGAACCATTGTGGACACTGGTAGTTTGGTCAATATTCTCTACAAGAAGGCATTCGAGCAACTATAGATCGAAGCCAGTGAATTGCAACCTATAACCACACCCCTCTTTGGGTTCATGGGAAACGATGTCCAGCCGGTAGGCCAGATCAGGTTGGCCATTTCACTCGGGGAGGAGCTCCTGAAGAGGACTCGGTGGTCAACTTTCCTGATAGTGGATGCGCTCTCTGCTTACAATGTCCTCTTAGGAAGACCAACCCTCAACAAATTCAGAGCAGTGACATCCACTTTCTATCTGAAGGTTAAGTTCCCAGTCGGCGATCAGGTGGGAGAAGTAAGAGATGACCAGAAGGTAGCATGCCGATGCTATGTGGACGATGATCGAACAGAAGTACGGAAGGTGTTCCGGGCTCCGACAGCCAGCTGCAACATGGTGGAGCTCTCCCCATGGGCCGAGTTAAGAGAGCAAAAGGAGAAGGTTCAACTCCTTCCTGACCGAGAAGAAACAAATGTAAAGATAGCACCAGAGATGGAGCCCGACCTCAAGCAGCAACTGGTGAAGTGCTTGGCAGAGAATCAAGATGTATTCGCATGGTCGGCCCAAGATCTGAAGGGCGCCCAGCCAGAGGTCATGGAGCACAAGTTGCATGTTTACCCCTGATGCCAGCCCCGTAAAGTAGCGGAAGAAAGACTTCAGTCCCAAACAGAACAAGATAATTCAGGTCGAGGCGGATAGGCTCTTGGAGGCAGGTCACATTCAGGAGGTGCAGTTTACGGCCTGGTTGGCCAATGCGGTATTGGTGTCCAAGCCAGAGAATAAATGGAGGGTCTGTATAGATTTCAGAGACCTCAACAGTGTCTGCCCCAAAGATTGTTATCGACTCCCTCGGATTGATCAGATGGTAGACTCCACGGCTGGGAGTGAGCTTATCTGCATGTTGGATGCCTACTAAGGATATCACCAAGTGTCGCTGTCTCCTAGCGATCAGGAAAAGGTCAGTTTCATAACATCCGAGGGCACTTATTGTTATACAATTATGCCATTTGAATGAAGAACGCACGGGCTACATATCAACATTTGATGAACAAAGTGTTCAAGGAGCAGTTGGGAAGGAACATTGAGGTGTACGTGGATGACATCCTCATCAAATCCCTCCGGGCGGTAGACTTGATGGCGGATGTGGAGGAGACCTGCCTCACCTTGAGAAGGTATGGTCTGAAATTAAACCCGGCCAAATGCTTGTTTGGAGCGAGAAGCGGGAAGTTTTTGGGTTACATCCTGACCGAGCGAGGCATCGAAGCCAACCCGAGCAAGGTGAAGGCCCTACTGGAAATGCCACCAACTAGAATCTGAATGAGGTTTAACGACTAACCGGGAGGATCACGACTCTTTCTCTCTTTATTTCCAGGTCAGCCGACCGCAGTCTGCCCTTCTTCATGATCCTACGCAAAGCCACCAAGTTCTAATGGGATCCCGAGTATGATCAGGCATTTGAAGAACTAAAGTCCTATCTCGTCAGTCTACCTGTCTTGGCCAAGCCCGAAGAAGGGGAAATTTTGTATGTGTATCTTTCAGCCACGGAGGGAGCAGTGAGTGTTGTACTTATAAAACAAAGGAAGGTTGAACAACAACCCATTTACTTTTTCGGGCACTTGCTGAAAGAAGCCGAGTGTAGGTATAATACACTCGAGAAGTTAGCTTATATGCTTGTGCTGGCTGCTCGGCGCTTGCGCCTTTATTTCTTGGCTCATCCCATTCTGGTGTTAACCAATAGCACCCTCGGAAGAGTATTGGTCAGCCCAGAGGCTTCCGACCGAATGATCAAGTGGACCACGGAGTTACGTGAGCATGACATTCAGTACTTGTCTCGGACTGCTATTAAGGCTCAAGCGTTAGCCGATTTTCTTAGCGAGCTTCACACTATGAAGGAATAAGAAACTTGGAAGGTCTACGTGGATGGTTCTGCCGCTCGGTCGGGAAGCGGCATCGGAATTCTCTTAACTTCCCCAAAAGGGGGCCACCTCCATTTAGCCGTGCGACTAGACTATCGGGCTACCAATAATGAAGCGGAATACGAAGCTCTCCTGGCTGGATTACAGGCTGCTCAGCACGTGGGAGCTGCCCAAGTCATGCTTCACTCAGATTCTCAGCTAGTGGCTCGGCAGCTAGCGGGACAGTTTGAGATGAATAGTGAAAAGTTGCAGACCTATGTAGATGCATATGAGCAGTTGAAGGCCGGATTTCAAGAAGTACAGATACTCCAGATTCCTCGAGAGGACAACCTAAAGGCTGATGAGTTGGTTAAGTTAGCTAGCACCATCACTCCTTGGGTGTTCACCCGTCCCTTACCTCAAACCATGCTGGTAGCTCAGGTCGAGAGGGGAGATAGAGACGGAGGTGGAAGGCGACTGGAGGGCTCCGGTCATATTCTATTTGCAACAAGGAACTCTCCCGACCCATCTGGAGCAGGCTCACCTGTTGAAGAAGCGGGCGACTAGATTCACCTTGGTGGGAGATATCTTATACAAGCGAGCTTTCTCTCGGCCACTGCTCAAATGCTTGGGGGAGGAAGATGCAGATTACGTATTGAGAGAAATACATCTAGGCTCTTGTGGAAGTCATTTAGGAGGCCGGTCAATGGCCCGGAAGGTGCTATTGGCAAGATTCTTCTGGCCAACACTACAACAGGACGCAGATCAGATGGTCACCTCCTGTGTCTCCTGTCAGAAGCATCAAAGCCTCTCTCACCGACCGGTTGAAGTTTTGAAGGCATCCACTATGACTTGCCCTTTCGATTAGTGGGGCATGGATATAGTGGGGCCTTTCCCTATCGCAACCGCTCAAAAGAAGTTTCTGCTTGTGACTGTGGATTATTTCTCTAAATGGGTAGAGGCGGACGCTCTGGCTCGGATCACCGAGCAGGCAGTCATCAAATTCCTATGGCAAAACATTTTGTGTAGGTATGGGATACTGCATAAGCTGGTCTCGGATAATGGTCGGCAATTTCAGGGTCGGAAGATCCAAGAATAGTGCACGACCTATGGAATAAAGCAAGCATTCACTTCAGTAGCTTATCCCCAAAGCAACGGTCAGGCGGAGGTCGCCAATCGGGAAATCTTGCGGGGCCTCGAGACCAAGCTAGATCATATGGGCGGGGCATGGGTCGATGAATTACCTAGTGTCTTATGGGCTCAGCGAACCACTCCCAAAGAAGGCTCAGGTTGTACTATCTTTCAGCTGGTGTATGGGAGTGAGGCAGTAGTCCCAATGGAAGTAGGGTGTGAGTCTGATCGAAGGCACCTCTATGGAGAAGATAATATAGAGAAAAGATGTTTGGAGTTGGATTTGATCGAGGAAATCCGAGATAGAGTAGCGGTCCGAATGACTGCTTACTGTCAAAGAATGTAGCGAAGGTACAATCAGATGGTCATACCCAGGAGTTTTCAAGTCGGTGATCGCGTATGGAAGAGAGTCAAGCCAGTCGGGGAGGTGAGTAAGCTGGAACCCCAATGGGGTGGATCCTTCCAGGTGGTCGAGAAGCTAGGGTCAGGGGCTTACTACTTGCAAGATGCTCAAGGAAAAAGGCTAGGAAGACCCTGGAGCGCCATACATCTAAAACTGTATCATGATTAGAACTCGGGCAATCCTTGTAATAGCATTAGTTGTAAATATGAGGATAGTGATCAAGGGAGCCTTAACTCGGCATCCAGACTCTCGCTCAGGCGAGTTATAAGTGGGCTTGCTCCCATGAACCCGGTGACCTCGGTGTCGGTCGGGCGTGGCTATCCACGCACGGTCGGGTGAACCGAGCGGTGTCCAGACTCTCGCTTAAGTGAGTTATAAGTGGGCTTGCACCTACGAACCCGCCGACCTCGGTGTCGGTCGGGCGTGACTGCCCATGCTCGGTCGGGTGAACTGAGCGGCGTCCAGACTCTCGCTCAGGCGAGTTATAAGTGGGCTTGCTCCCACGAACCCGCCGACCTCGGTGCCGGTCTGGCGTGGCTGTCCATGCTCGGTCGGGTGAACCGAGTGGCATCCAGACTCTCGCTCAGGCGAGTTATAAGTGGGCTTGCCCCCACGAACCCGCTGACCTCGGTGTCGGTCGGGTGTGGCTGTCCACGCTCGGTCAGGTGAACCGAGCGGTGTCCAGACTCTGCGAGTTATAAGTGGGCTTGCTCCTACGAACCCGGCGACCTCGGTGTCGGTCAGGCGTGGCTGCCCATGCTCGGTCGGGTGAACCGAGCGGCGTCCAGACTCACGCTCAGGTGAGTTATTAGTGGGCTTGCTCCCACGAACCCGCTAACCTCGGTGCCGGTCGGGCGTGGCTATCCACGCTCGTTCGGGTGAACCGAGCGGCGCCCAGACTCTCGCTCAGGCGAGTTATAAGTGGGCTTGCTCCCACATACCCGCCGACCTCAGTGTTGGTTGAGTGTGGCTGTCCACGCTCGATCGGGTGAACCGAGCGGCATTCAGACTCTCGCTCAGGCGAGTTATAAGTGGGCTTGCTCTCACGAACCCGTTGACCTAGGTACCGGTCGGGCGTGGCTATCCATGCTCGGTCGGGTGAACCGAGCGGCGACATTCGAACTCTCGCTCATGCGAGTTATAAGTGGGCTTGCTCCAGCGAACCCGCCGACCTCGATGCCGGTCAGGCATGACTATCCACACTTGATCGGGTGAACCGAGCGGCGTTCAGACTCGCCCTAGCGAGTTATAGCTGGGTCTGCTCTCACGAGTTCACCGACCCTGATGCCGATCGAGCACGGTTGTCCCTGCCCAATCAGAATGGCCGAAAGACAGCCGGACCTAGCTTATTGAGTTATAAGAGGGCCGAGTAAAACGGCTGAATGGTTGAACAAGGGTCCTAATTAGCTCGAACAAAGTGGAAACCCGAATGGTCGATCCCGAGTGAAGCTGTGCCCTGGGAGGCACGAGTAATCTTTATTTGTGATAATCGTCGAGCCGCAGCCAATGGTGAGCGAAACCCAAATTGGGACCCGAGGGTTTTCCAACTAAGGAGCCGAGTGAGGGCCTCTAATATCGGGGCCGGTCAGCTGGCATGGGCGACCGAGTAACCCAACATTGGGGGGTGACAGTCCAAGAGACCTAAATTTAGGAGTCCCGTCTGTAGTAATCCCGAACAGTAGGAAGAGGGCCCGAGCGCCGAATAGATGAGTGACAAGCTAAGAGTGATTGCGATTAATAAACCCTATGGATCGATTGACCGAGTAGCCGAACAAAGATACACTTACGCAAAGAAAAGAAAAAGGGGTGATGAAAAAGAGACTTGCATTAAGCCCGAACGGGCAGTTAAAGCTAATATAGATCCGAGTAGGTTAAAACAAAACTATTACAATCTAAGTGAAAGGGGGAAAAGCATCAGCTAGGATCACTTCCTGAACTCGAGTCGGCTTCATAGTGTTGGGAGGAAGATCTTCAGGGATATGCCCTACCTCTTTCAGCTGTTGTAGGGTGCTTTCGATATCATACTTGAACATGTTGGCCGTCCGACGAGCCAGCTGGCAATAAAAAGGCTCCGACTGGAGGTGATCCAGTCAGTGTGCTTCTAGCCGGGGCGACTCTCCCGCCTTGTAGGCCGCCAGCTCCCCGTTCAGTCGATTGATCTCGGCGTCTCGCTCAGTCACTTCTGCAGTCCGAGCCGCCTGTTGAGTTTCCAAGGCCTTAAAAGCTTCCTCTTTGACAGCCAGCTCAGTCTCTTTGTTAGTCAGGGCTAGCTGGGTCAAGTGGTGGGCGGCTGTCGACTCTTTCAACTGACCAGCTAGAGCCTTAACCTCGGCTGTCTTTTTGTCCAAATCCGAGCTGGCGCGGGCCTGGCGGGTCAGAGCTGTTTTCTTCTGGGCCTCCACATTCTCCAGACGAACGGAAAGCTTGTCTATGTCCCGAGAGGCAGCTACCAGGGTGGCGCGTTCCTCCTCCGCCCGAGCGTCAACCTCTTCTAGTTGTGTCCTTAGAAAGGCAATCTCGGAACGAAGGAGCTCCATACCCTCCTCACTGGGAGGAAGAGTGTTGTGGCCTAACTGGGTTTCCAGCTCTTGCACCCTCTGCTCCACCGCCCGACGCTCCCTGGTGTTGAGAACCAGGGACTGGGTGACTGCACGACAGCCCACCCAAAACTGCACAAGAGTAAGTGTTAGGAGCAGGGCAATGAATTACAAAAAAGAAGAGGGTCTAACCTAAGTTGTGTCCATAAAGAAGTTGTCGGCTAAGTTCAACGGGCTTCGTTCCTGGGTGGTTAACACCCCCTGATTCCAGCACCCGACCAGCCGACCGTGAAGATTGATTGCCTGGGGTTGGACGACCTGAGTCAGACTGACTACCGATGGGAGTTGTAGGTCAATTGGAAGCCGAGGAGGAGATCGAGGCGTTGAGGTGGAAGGAGTCGAGATATCTAGCCTCGGAGGGTCGGTCAGGGCCCCTGAGCGAGGTGGCGCCGAGCTGGAAGCCAGGGCCCTCGTGTCAGAGGGAGTGCGACCGAGAGAGGGAGCCAGCAACGCGCTCGAGGAAACAGTCGCTCAACAATGCTTCCTCGTCAGTCTCACTAAGGCTGGCTGCTCCTGTTAGTAGGAGCTCTAGAGTCAATCATGTGATGATTGACTAGAGGCATTTTGTATCATATTCTATTATTAATAAAGGTATTTTGGTTATTATACTTACTTTGTATTATGTGCCGAATGACTAAGTATAATAATGTCCTTGTGTAGTAGGTTCTTATCTACATCATATCGATTAGTTGTATCGATAGTGAGATAATGTAGAGAACACTACACTAAATATTCCTAGTCGAGCATTAATATTCAGGGACAATATTAATGCATGGAGACTAGCATGTGGGTCAACTGATGACTTGAGCTCACAAGTCATGGATATGTGATATCAAGCTGACACATGAGTATACATTGGAGAATGTGTACTGAATGACCCGCCATGAGAAAGTTTCATAGATTGTCATATGAGTGTCATAGACTTTCTCATGTGACTATTGGTATGAATAGTCCTTAGACCTGAAGTCACCATGGTTCCCTACATAAGGAGTTGTGTACTTTGGTATCGTCAAACGTCACCCGTAACAGGGTAGACTATAAAGGCGATCACTGGGTATGTAATGAATTATGCGGAGGGATGTGAGTGATGTAGATGTGATCTATCCCTCCCATATGACGGGAGTGATATCTGTGGGCCCCTTGATCGAGTAGGACTACTGAAACGCATTACCATGCTCAAATGAGTCAATATGAGATATTGAGCTCATTTGTTTGAGTGAGTCTACTCGGGGATCAAGAAACACAAGATTGATTGAGGATGACACAGTCTATGCCTCATTGGTCAATCTAGATATCAAGGATAGAAGGACAATGTCATACACTATCATAGTCACGGAGGTTTAGTCGGATCTCGACTTTTCTTGTTACTTGGGTAGCAGTGATGCATTGCTAGATGCCGTTCATTAATGCTTATGTGTCTAAGGTGTTAGGCACATTGCCAATGTCACGAGAACCTATTGGGTCACACACAAAGGACACAATACTTCGGGATTTCTGTTCGGCTGTAAGGAGCCCGAGTTGGAGAACTCGGGAGTCCGAGCCCGAGTTGAGGAACTCAGGAAGTCCGAGCCTGAGTTGGGAACTCGGGAGATCTGAGCTCGAGTTGGGAACTCGGGGACGCAGGTCGGGAGCTCGGCGCTCGGCAGACTGAGTCGGAGCTCGGCAGACTGAGTCGGAGCTCGGCAGACTGAGTCGGAACTCGGCAGACTGGATCGGCACTCGGCAGTCGGGGCTCGACACTCGGCAGTCGAAGCTCGCCACTCGGGAGACTTGGTCGGCAGACCGAGTCGAAAGCCCGAAAGGCCCGGTCGGATTTGCATGCAAGAAAGAGAAAGATCTCTCTTCATTCGATGAAGAGAAGGTGAAGAGTCACATAGAAAGATGTGCTCTTTATTGGCTTTAATGAGGGGAAGGCAAAGAGACAAATGACTCTTGGTATTCATGGGATGAATATAAAAAGGGTCAAGTCATTTTTTCGCAATAACCAAGTGTGCTTTCTTCTTCCCTTCCTCTCTTCTTCCTCTCTTTCACTCCTAGCCGAAACTCTACTGTAGAGTTCTTGGTGTTTTCGAGCTACCTCAAGTTGCTAGCACAACTAAGGTAGTTCTCCCGAAGTTGAGAGATTGTGTCCGTGTGGATACGAATAGAGGCAACGACGTTTGAACGTGCAAGAGATCCGGCACTTCTTGGATGAGCGGGATACGCAAAGGGCACGCTTCAAAGGTATACACAGTAGATAGATCTATTAGATAGATAACTTTGTACGAGTTTTCTTTCGCTTGGATCGCTCGTGGGTTCTTGTTTCCACTGCGTTACAATTGTTTTGTGCCGGGAGAACCCAACAGCTCCGTCTCTAACTCCACCACAGGTGCCTCCGTCTCTGAGTCCACCACTAGTGGCTCTGTCTCGGAATCCCCCACTAGTGACTCCACTCCCGAGTTACCCCCCACGCTCTCTGACTGCTCCGGGGCCTCAGTGCTACGCATTGGTGGCACGGCCTGTTGTGCCAGCTCCTTCGCCGCTCAGGCGTTTAGCTCCGCCTCATCAAGACTGAGCTCTTCAGCAAGCACTGCACTCCACATGGTTTGAGCTGCAACACAGAAAAAGCCTTAGAGCTAAAAAATTCAAGGGTAAAGCAAGAGCTTACCGAATGAGCCAGATAAGGTGGCGGGGATCTGGCTCAGCCGGAAAATGTACATCACTGCCTCGCTCAGCATGCGGCCGACATGGACGCGAAGCCCCCCGAGCTTAGAGTAAGCCAGCTGAAACGCCGGTTCCGAGTGATAGTTCTTGGGCATAGGCAACCAAACAATATCATTTGCAAACAACATGTACCATGGTAATGTATCTTGAATGTATCTAGTAAGTTTGCCTATAATTAGTGTAGAAAGATAGTGACTTAGAGCAGATCTTTGATGTAATCCTATCCTATTGGGAATGTTTCAGTTAATCCACTTAGAATCTTTACTCTGGTAGTTACATCCTTATATATATCCTTAATTAGTTTAATATATTTTACGCTAACACATTTCTTTTCTAGAATTCTCCATATAATTTCTTTTGAAATCCTTCCATACGTTTTTTCTAAGTCAATGAATACCATGCGTAGATCTTGATTTTGCTTCCGATACTTTTTAATTAGTTCTCTGAGAAGATGTATAACTTCTATTGTCGACCTTCCAAGTATGAACTCAAATTGAGTTTTGATCACCGTGGTCTCCATCCTTAATCTTGTTTCTATTACTCTATCTCAAAATTTCCTGATATCACTCATTAGTTTAATACCCATATAATTTGTACAATTTTGTATATCTCCTTTGTTATTATATAAAGGAGCTAGAGTATTTATCCTCCGTTGATTAGGTATTTTTTTATTTTTAATTTCATATTAAATAATTTTGTAAGTCATTCAATACCTTATTTCCCTAAATACTTCCATATCTTTGTTAAGATATTATCTAGTGTCACGATTTTTCTATTTTGCATTCCTTTCAAAACTTGTTATACTTCTAAAATTTGAATTCTATGATATAAATTTAAATGTCTATACTCATTAAATTGTGTAAGTTAAGTTGGCCACATAATCTTTTATAAAAAGTTAATGAAAATATACGTTCCACTACTTTTTTATTTCTTCATCATTTACTAGTATTCTATTATATTCATCTTTAATACATCATATTTGACTAAGTTCTCTTATTTTCCTCTCTCACACTTTAGCTATTCTATAAATATCTTTTCTCTTTCTTTTGTATCTAAGTTTCGATATAATCGTTCAAAAATTTTATTTTTTTGCTTCATTCACTGCTTTCTTAGCCTCTTTCTTGGTTATTATATATTTTTTGTTTTTCTTATTCTTACAAATATGTAATTTCTTATAAACTATTTGATTTCCTTTATTTTCTCCTGTACTTTCTCATTCCGCCACGAAAATATCCTACTCGGTGCATGCCCTTTTGACTCACCAAGTACACTATTAATTAATATTTTCAACTTTGATACCATCTTATCCCATGTCATATTATAGTCATCATATATTTCACCTAATTTTTATACTCCTGTCTTCTCTTTAAATATGCTTTACTTCCCATCCTTTAACTTCTATCACTTAATTTTAGGAGGCGTGCATATTTTTCTTCTATTAATATTATGATTAAAGCGTATATCCAACATTATTAACTTATATTGAGTAGTTAAGCTTTCTTAAGAGATAATTTTACAATCTTTATAAATCTTTCTATCCCTCTTCCTAACTATTAAAAAAGTCAATTTACGATTTATTATTGTCATACCAAGTGTTCTTTTTTTTAAAAAAATATATTAGCTAGTATAAGGTCATATGATATCCTATATTAATCCAATATAATTTTCTCTTTTTTATTTCTAGTTCTAAACTCATAATTCCCATGCACTCTTTTATATTCCTTATTTTTCACTCTAACGTATCCATTTTGATCGCTTCCTATTAAAATCATTTCATTTGACGGAATATTTTGTAATACTTCATCTATGTCATAATCTTGATTTGATTTTTTCATCTAATCTTATTTGAGATGTATATATGCTAATTACTTTCATAACTTTTTTCGCCACTACTATCTTCAGATTTATAATTCTATTCCCTTTTTAATTATTCTAACAGCTTCATTTTTTAAAGAACTATTCATAAAAATACTCACATATATAATTTTTTGTTTTACTCTTTCTTATGTACTATAACTTAAAACTCAAGTTCCTTATCATTTTTACCTTCTCGCTTACCAATTTTGTCTCTTATATACATAAAATATTAATTCTTCTCCTAATTATCATATTTACGTACCTCCATTATATCATTTTACCAGTGAAAATTTTTATATTTTATTATTACAAATAATAGATTATTAGTTTTCTAATAATATTTTCTTATACCACCTGTAATATGAGAATTATTGTCTATTTAATTGTACATCCAAATTTTTATTGAGATGTAGTAATTTTTATCAATATGTTACAGTCGGAGTTTACAAAGTAAACTCTTATATATTTAATATTATATTCAAATTTTGAAGATGTAACGATCTGTCTAGATATTATAAGGTGGATTTTACACTGCATTTATTTCAGAAAATATTCTAATATTAACACGATAATTTAATATATTCATTAATTAATTATTTTTCGTAGTTAACGTTATCTGACAACTTAATGTAATGGTCAGTTTTTTATTCGGACTTAGACGGTTCATTTATCGAAACTTAAAATGTTTAGAAATTTAAGAAAATTCTACATGCCAACACGTTATTGGAAAAGAAAAATCGATTTTACATATGTTTTTGTTTTTATATAATTAAAATAAAAATTTTACTCTGCAAAAAGCACATGACCATCGTTATTATTATAATTTAATAATTAATAATTCATCATCATGCACGATTGGTCATGTGATGGAGATGTTTTTTTTTTGAGGAAAAAGAAAAGAAGGCTTTCGTGTCCCCGACCGGCCTTGCCTACCACCAACAGGCCACGTGCCCTTCACATGGTTGGTACATACCGGCACTGTCGCATTCTTGCACGACTCGGAGCGATTAAAACGCAAAGAACGGCAACCGACATAAATTTCGTAACAACTTTTCTTTGCGTGTTAAAATTAGCTTTTCGGGTAGCCGATAGAGCGTTATAAATCTGTCGTATCCGTCGTTGGCTACGCCGTTCTCCTCGTTCCTGTGTCGCTCACTCTCGCGTAGTCAGGCAGCTAAGGTAAAGGGATCAGATCTTAATTCTTAATCTCTCTTTTTTTTCGAACAATATTTTTTCAGCTTATTCTTCCTCGATCTGAGCTTATGGTTTCGCCATTTTTCCCCTCAATTTTGAGCTAAGATTTTAGCTATTTTCTAGTTTATCTTCGATGACAAACTTTTGATGTTCTATAGGCGTTCTGTTTGTGGATCTCGAAGAGATCGGCTTTGATCAAGCTTTAAAATGAGCCACTGCGCTGTGCAACAGAACGCTTTAGCTGCCTGGGAGGACTGGGAGGAGATGGGGGGATCCTTCGCCGTCGCTAGTGCAGACCGCAAACACCCGATCATCTGCCCCAAGCACCGGCGGCTGGCTCCCCTTCCTTCCGTTGCTGTCCCGGTCCGGCCCTTGCGACGGATTCCGAGGTGATTCCCTTCTCCTCTTTGATCGAAGCTCGTACGTTCACTAATTCGATCGCCTAATCTTACTTATCTCTTATCTTCCTTCCCCCTTTTTCTGCAGTAATCATTTGGATCTGTTGGATCGTTGTGATCTGGAAGCTGGAGCAGTGTTTCCGGGTTTACTTCTTCCGAAGGTGAGATTTCTTTTTTTAGCTTTCTCCCTTCCAAAGATGTTTTCCCTTCCAATTTCTTTGGGTAAAGGTTAAGCTCTCAGCTATAGGTGTTGTTTCTATGATCTGACAAATTCTTCGCGTGTGTGCAGGGTGAAGGAGCAGAGAACTCCGTGCCTTCATCCCCCTCGTTCTTCTGTGGCTCTCCACCGACCCGGGTGGCGAATCCCGTTATTTTCGATTCCCGATTCGGAGAGGACCGGCCGCCGGTACCCGTCGGTCATTTTCCGGTGATCCAGTCCAGCTTGAGCGCGCCGATTCCGGCACAGAAAGGCTGCCCCTCTGCCAAGATCAGCTACGAGCCAGCCAGGGTGCGAATCGAGGGTTTTGATTGCCTCAGCCGCAACCGGCAGCGCTGCAACAGCATCACTGCTGTAGCCTAGACGACGACGACGACGACGACGACGACCTTGTAAATGTATAGATTCTGATCATTAACATCCACTACTAGATTCTAAATAACAGAAACAAAGTTTGAGAGCAAAGTGAGAGAACTGAATCTGCAAATTGGATTTCAATTGTCTCACATCTTGTTTAGTCTTTCATTTTCCGAGTAGGTTTTCCGTTTTGGGTTCTTTTGTAGATCGGAAATGGAATGAGGGATTGTAAGTCTTCTAAGTTCATGTGCAATTGTATTCTATGTCTAAAATGGCGCGTTGATTTGTAAAACGAAAAATAGGCTCATGCAGTGAGGTTAATGCCTGAGTCCATTTATGGAGTTCCATCCCAGCCTTCATGCTGTTGGAGTTCTTTGATTTATGCTGCAGTTGAATGTTCCTGTGCATTTTTGTGTGATGCTTGTGGAGTCCTTGCGAGTGGAATTTCATGATTTGTGGATGCTTATGGAGTCTCGTCAGATGGATTAATGATTAAGTGTGATATTATTTTCTTGATGAGATTTAACGATCAAATCTGATAAAGTATGTCCGAATTAGTAGTTTCGTAATTTATTTAAGAAAAATGTTATGCTCAGAAAAAAATTTAAAGGTATGATGTGACATTTTACATGTAATAATTTTTGACAGTTTATCTTGCTCTTTAGGTATAGTTTGATTCGGGATGGTGATCGGAGATCGTCGATAATGTTCGGGGCGAGAATTGAACGTGTATATATAAAAATCATGTCATTTTTTGAATGTATCATTGTAGTTTATTTATGTTGTGTTATTTTGGAAATATAACACCGATCGGTCCGGTTCACGGAAGTTTTTCACTGATCGTCAAAGTAAATCGGAAAGCATTTGGCAGTCCAGCGTCCCAGGATTCGCGTTTCATTTGGGAGATTTTTTTTTTTTTTTTGCAAAATATACCATAGCTAGGGATCGAATCGCGGTTGTCTGGGATAGCGAATAGTCGTCCTACCGTTACACTATAACCCGGGGGCGAAAGCTTGCGATTTTGAAAGAACATGGAATGTCCTCATATCCTCAGTGCGGATGGATGGATGGATTTTTTAGTCAATGAGAGTTTGGATCTCATTCAGAATAAATTACATATGATAAGTTCGAATTTTTGTGATGTTAAGTCATTTGTTATGATTCATTTGTGTTTTTCAACTTATTTGATCGTCGGCGAAAATTTTTCATGAGGTTGGATTGGATATTTCAGAATTAGCCGGACTTATTGGATATCTGAATTATTAAAAAAATTAAAAGAATTAATGGAACAGTATGAGTCGAGCTAACTTTGATACTTTGGCTTATGCGAAGGGCAATTTCTTTGTACTCTACCTGATTTCTCTAAAACCTTTAGTTTTTAAAAGCTATTTATAATCATTTTTTAAAGAGGCTATTCCCTTTATTAAGTTTCAGTAATATTATATTTTTTTCATTTCGGTTTCTGAAATATTACACCACACATTTATAATTTTTTTCACTTGGATTTATATTTTTATTTAACCTTTTTATTAAAAAATTATCTTCATGTATTACGTTTCAATACAAAATAACTTTGCTAATTTTATGAATTTCATTTAAAACAGAAATGTTTTAATTTATTCTATTTTATAGGCTTATCTATTTTATTTATAATATTTTATATTGAATGTACTTTTACTTTTAATAAAAGTATGGATATAAAGTTTATTTTGATTGATAATATTTTAAATTTTATATGTCTTTTACAAAATTACGATTATACTAGATATAATATTTATTTTTAAAAAAGTATTATTTTTCTTAAAACAGTTATATTATTTCGTTATTTGCTAGATAGACCTGATCAATTGGTCCATAATATATATCTAATTCATTCAGAGTCGGCACATTCGTCTAAGGATCGAATCATTTTCCAAGACTAAATAAAAGAGTGTCACTTGTGAAAAAGGAACGGATCAAATTGGAGACTTCTTTCACAATGCTTTAAGTCCTGTTTACCTAGAGGCTTGATAGAGAAAGAAAAGGAATCCCTAAAAAAAAAATCTTTCAAAGTAATAAATAAAATCAAGGGATGAATAATGAATCTCTGTCACAGACGGAAAAGAGAAAAAAAAATAGAAAAAAAAACAATGTTACTGTGCAAGTGGGGCTAAGGCTGCAAGAGCAATCACCATGTTGCCTTTCGTGAGCAATGGCTAATGCCACCGTTATACGTTAGTCACTGTTTAGTTGTTTAAGTTAGTAATTTTTATAATTTATTTTTTTTATTGATTTTGAAATGTATTGATGCAAATGTTGAAGACAAAGGAATCAAGTTTTACTATCCTCAGTAGCGTAAGAGAAGGAATCCCTTAAAAAAAACCTTCGAAGTAATAAATAAAATCAAGGGTTGAAAAATGAATCCCAGCTGAAAAGAAGACGGAAAAGAGAAAAAGAAAGAGAAATAAAAAAACAATACTACCGTGCTATTGTGCAAGCGGTGACGAAGGCCGCGTGAGTAGTCGAGGTGCCGCCCTTCGTGAGCAATGATGAATATCGTGCGAACAACCGCCATGCCACCATGCGCGAGCAGCCGTGCAAGCGATGCGAGTAGACGTCGTGCCACCTTTAAAGGAGAATAAAATGACGAAGTCAAATATTAATAGATATTTTCTTAGTAATCTGTTAATTGACAGTTTCTTAATGAATCTGTTAATTAACGGTATCCTTATTAAATTTATATTATTATATTAGACATTTTCCTTATTAATCTGTTAATTGACATTTTCATTATAAATCTGTTAATTAACAGTTTCGTTATTAATTTTTCATTTGACTAAGTATCCTAAGGTCTCTATAGATTATATATCTCATGGATAAATTTTTTCAATCAAGAAAGTTATTTGGTTACCTCTTCTTTCTCTCTCTCTCTCTACCTCTCTTCTCTCCTACTTCTCTCACTTTATTATGGTATCAGAGTCATAACTCCTCATACCTTACGTGCCACTATTTTTATGCAACGTCTTTCTTCTTCTTCATGTGATGCTTGCTATCACCATTTTTTTTTAAATTTTCGAAAAAAAAGGCTAGCAATTGTTAAAGTGCCTTGTCTCTTCCTCCTCTTTTTTTTTTTTTTTTGCTCGTCATCTTCGTTCCTCGTTTTTATCACCTGCCAACTCATGACGGGAAAGTAGGAGAAAAGAGGAATAGCCTCTGTGCCTTTTGGCCCAAGCTACAACAACTTTTGGTTTTTTATTATTTTTATTTTGATGTCAAATATTCGAAGATGTCAAATTTGTCTCCAATTTGGACATATTGGTATGCAATGTCCTAAAAGACTCGACAGAATCTTCATCGATAGTCCATCAGTTTTAAGAAGAAGTCAAATTTGTCTCCAAATTGGACATATTAGTATTCAATATCCTAAAAGACTCGACAGAACCTTCATCCGTGGTCCTTCAGCTTTAGGAAGATCTTTAAGACACGCAACTACTTTACAAGTCCATCCTAAAGTTCTCTCATCTGAGCCTACTCATGACAAACCTTCAAAATTATTATCTACTGAATGATATATTGACACTGGAGCAACTCATCATGTCACATCAGACTACAATATCTTTACAGAAGTACTACCATACACTGGTTCGGATACGGTACAAGTAGGTGATGACTCAGGTTTGCATATTACTAATATTGGAAACATATACATTCATTTATCTAATCATACTTTTCACATGCGCAATATCTTTCATGTTCTATCTATTACTAAAAATTTACTCTCCGTACATCAGTTTTGCCTTGATAACAATGACTTTTTTGAATTCATCATGATCAGTATCTTATAAAAGATAGAGAAACAAATACTATCATATTTCTTGGGGAAATAAAAAATGACCTCTACTATCTTCAAAATTCTTCAATCAAAGCTTTTATTGGTGAACGCGCAAATAAACCAGTCTGGCATGCTCGACTTGATCAACCTTCCCTTCGTATTGTTCAGTCGATCATAAATAGATATGATTTACCTACTTCTTTTACTTCATCTCCATCTCATTCATGTCAGGCATGCATGGAATTTAAAAATCATAAATTACCTTTTTCTTCATCTAAACGCGTTTCCGATTTTCCACTTGAATAATTCATTTTGATATTTAGGGTCCTGCACCTATCTTGTTTAACTAAGGTTTCTTATATTATGTTACCTTCATTGATTATTTTAGTAAATACACTTAGCTTTATTCTATGAGAAGAAAATCTGATTTATTTGATATATTCTGTAATTTTTAAAAACAAGTTGAACGATATTTTAATCGCAAAATACTCTCTCTTCATTTTGATTGGGGAGGAGAATATCTTCATCGCCATCTTGTCTCTTATGGGATTGTTCATCGAGTCTCTTGCCCTCACACTCCAGAACAAAATGGCTCTGCTGAGAGAAAACATAGACATATAGTTGAAACTGCCTTAGCTCTTCTTCATCATGCATCAGTTCCGCGTAAATTTTTGGATGAAGTTGTTTGTACTGTAGTATATCTCATAAATCAACTTCCTACCCCATTGGTCAATCATAAGTGTCCTTTAGAAAAACTTTATAATCAAACTCCTAGATACATCATTCTTCGAATCTTTGGTTGCGCATGTTATCCATGGTTACGCCCTACTATAAACACAAACTTGACTCTCATTCATTATTATGTATTTTCCTTGGTTATAGTAATATGCATCATGGGTATCGTTGTTTACATATACCAACTGGACAGATATATACATCACGACATGTTACTTTTGATGAATCTTTGTTTCCTTTTTCGGTAGCCTCTTCAATCTCTTCTCCAGATACAAGTGGTACTTTCTTGATGTCAGCCAACATTATCAGAAGAGATGACATCCTAGGTCCTGCTCTGGAACTCCCTAATAACTCTCCTATACCATTGGAATCGCCTCAAGTTGCTGCTCCAATCTTAGAAGTTTCACCAGCTGAAGATAATATGCTCTCTAGCTCTGGATCCTCGAATAATACAAGTTCCACAACAAACTCACCAGATGATAATGCTCCTCGTCGCATGCTTCCCTTAAGTGACCATATATGCATGATGCCCACTAATGGCTACTCGATATCCTCTTCCTCGAGCTCTAGTGGTTTCCTCAAAAACTATTGAACCAACTTGCTTTACACAGGCAAACAAGGATCCAAATTGGCGTAATGCAATGGCTACAGAATTTGATGCACTTCTTCGCAATGGAACATGGAGCCTAGTTCCGCGCACTCCGTCCATGAATGTTGTGGGCTCGAAATGGATATTCCGTCTTAAGCATCGAGCTGATGGTTCTCTTGAACGATAGAAGGCTCGCCTTGTAGCCAAAGGATTTAGTCAACAACTAGGTATTGACTTCAATGACACCTTCAGCCCAGTCATCAAAATTACATCTGTCAGATTATTGTTATCAATAGCTATTATTTCTAATTGGTCTATCCGACAATTAGACATTTCTAATGCATTTCTTCATGGTATTCTTGAGGAAACAGTTTTTATAGAGCAACCACCTGGGTTTATTCATCCACAATTTTCATCTCATGTTTGTCACCTCAAGAAATCTTTATATGATCTTCGGCAAGCTCCTCGTGCATGGTTTCATCGATTGTCTAAATGGTTACAGGCTCAAGGATTTTCTGGTTCAAAAACTGACTCCTCTCTATTCTACAGATATAATAATGGATCTATGATATTTTTTCTTATTTATGTGGATGACATTCTATTAACTGATAATGATCAAAAGGGCATCTCAAATTTATTAAGCATTCTTAATCAGGAATTTCCTATTCGAGATTTAGAAAATGCTCATTTTTTTCTTGGTATTAAACTTATTCTACATGATGAAGGTTATATCCTCTTATAGAGCAAATATATTACTGGGCTTCTTCAAAGAGCTAAAATGGATGGAGCACGTCCGATCTCTACACATATTGCTCCAAATAATGTCTCTACACCTTCTTCCTCTTTAGTGATGGTTGATCCCCAGGTTTATCGAAGTATTGTTGGAGCTTTACAGTATGTTACTATCACGCGCCCTGATATTACGTTTGTAGTAAATCGTGCTTGTCAGTTCATGCATACTCCTATTGAACAAAATTAGGAAGGTGTGAAAAGAATACTTCGTTATCTCAAAGGCACTATTCTACATGGTCTTCTTTTATATCGACACTCATTTCGAGATTTACATGCCTATAGCGATGCAGATTGGGCAAGTTCTCCTGAAGATAGACACTTTACTTGTAGATATCCAATATTTCTTCGACGAAATCTTATTTCTTGGAATTCGAAAAAGTAACATACAGTATCTCGTTCAAGCACTGAAGTTGAATATAAAGCTATAGCCAATGCAACGTCAGAAATTATTTGGCTTCAATCCCTTCTTTCGGAACTTCATCTTGCATTAGATACTACACCAAAATTTGGTGTGATAATATTGGAGCAACATATCTTACATCAAATCCAGTATTTCATGCTTGTTGAAATTGATTTTCATTTTGTTTGAGAGCGAGTGACAAACAAACAATTATCTGTTTCTTAGATCTCTGCAGAAGATCAAATATCTGATATCTTTACCAGGCCATTATCCAAACAATGTTTTAGCAGATTATCATGCAAACTCAACGTTAGAGATCTTCCGTTAAGTTTGTCGTGGGGTAAAGGAGAATAAATTGACCAAGTCAAATATTATTAGATATTTTCTTAGTAATTTGTTAATTGACAATTTCTTAATGAATCTGTTAATTAATAGTTTCCTTATTAAATTTATATTATTATATTAGATATTTTTCTTATTAATCTGTTAATTGAGAGTTTCTTTATAAATCTGATAATTAACAGTTTCGTTATTAATTTTTCATTTGACTAAGTATCCAAAGGTCTTTATAAATTGTGTATCTTATTGACAAGTTTTTTCAATCAAAAAAGTTATTTTGTTACCTCTTCTTTTCTCTCTCTACCTCTCTTCTCTCTCTACTCTCTTACTTTATTAGCCTTACCCGAGTAGCAGTGAAGGTCGCACAAGCAATCGACTGTGTCCCCTTGTGTGAGCGAAAGTGAAATAAAAAAAAATAGCGCCACTATGCGAGCAATGGCAAAGGTCGTGCGGGTAGCCATTGTGAAGCCCTGCGCGAGCAGCGGCCAAGGCCGTGCAAGCAATAAGTTGTGCCGCCCTGCACGAGGGAGGAATCGTGTAAGTTAAAAGAGAATAAATTATTGACCGCGTCAAATATTATTAGATATGTTCCTTATTAATCTGTTAACTGACAGTTTCTTTATAAATATGTTAATTAACAGTTTCTTTATGAATATGTTAATTAACAATTTTCTTATTAATTTTTCATTTGACTAAACATAGACCTCTATAAATTTTATCTCATAGACAAGTTTTTCAATTAATTAATAAGATTATTTTGTTACCTCTTCTCTTCTCTCTCTATCTCTTTCTCTCTACTTCTCTTATTTTAATATGGTATCAAAGCGATAGCTATTCTTACCTTATGCGTCGTTTCTTCTTATACGACGTCTTTCTTCTTGTTCTTCATGTAACGCTTGATGTCACCACTTTTATTTTTATTTGAAAAAAAGGGGCTAGCAACTTTTAAAGTGTTTTGTCTCTTCCTCCTCTATTTTTGCTCGTCATCCTTCTTCCTCGTTTCTACCACCCGCCCACTCACGACGGGATAGCAGGGGAGAAGAGGAATAACCTCTGTGTTTCCTCTATTATAACTTGTGTCTTTTTGCCCAAGCTACAACAACATTTGGTTCTTTGTTATTGTTTTTTTATGTCGAATATTCAGAAATGTCAAATTTATCTCCAAATTGGATATAGTGGTATTCAATGTCCTAAAAGACTTGACGGAACCTTCATCGGTGGTCCTTCAACTTTAAGAAGATGTCAAATTTGTCTCCAAATTGGACATACTAGTATTTAATGTCCTAAAAGACTTGATAGAACATTCATCGGCGGTCCTTCAGCTTTAAAAAGATCTTTAAGACACTCAACGACTTCACAAGTCCATCACAAAGTTCTCTCATCTGTGCCTACTCATGACAAACTTTCAAAATTTTAATCTACTGGATGATATATTGACACTGAAGCAATTTATAATGTCACATCAGACTACAATATCTTTACAGAAGTACTACCATACACTGGTTTGGATACGGTACAAGTAGGTGATGGCTCAGGTTTGTGTATTACTAATTATGAAAACACATACATTTATTTGTCCAATCATACTTTTCACATGCGCAACATCTTTCATGTTCCATCCATTACTAAAAATTTACTCTTCGTACGTCAGTTTTGCCTTGATAATAATGTCTTTTTTAACTTTCATCATAATCATTATCTTATAAAAGATAGAGGAACAAATATTACTGTGTTTCTTAGAGAAATAAAAAATGACTTCTACTATCTCAAAATTCTTCAATCAAAACTTTTATTGGTGAACGCGCAAATAAACCAGCCTGGCATGCTCAACTTGGTCATCCTTCCCTTCATATTGTTCAGTTGATCATAAATAAGTATGGTTTACCTACTTTCTTTACTTCATCTCCATCTTATTCATGTCAAGCATACTTGGAATCTAAAAGTCATAAGTTACAAGTTTCTTCATCTGATCGTGTTTTCGATTTTCCACTTGAAATAATTCATTCTGATATTTTGGGTCCTGCACCTATCTTGTCCAACCAAGATTTCTTATATTATGTTACCTTCATTGATCATTTTAGTAAATACACTTGACTTTATCCTATGAAAAGGAAATCTAATTTATTTGATATATTCTATAATTTTCAAAAACAAGTTGAACGATATTTTAATCGCAAAATACTCTCTCTTCATTCTGATTGGAGAGGATAATATCAAGCTCTTCATCGTCATCTTGTCTCTTGTTGGATTGTTCATTGAGTCTCTTGCCCTCACACTCCAGAACAAAATGACTCTGCTGAGAGAAAACATAAACATATAGTTGAAACTGCCTTAGCTCTTCTTCATCATGCATCGATTCCGCGTAAATTTTGGGATGAAGCTATTTGTACTGCAGTATATCTCATAAATCAACTTCCTACCTCATTGCTCAATCATAAGTGTCCTTTGGAAAAACATTATAATCAAATTCCTGAATACACCTTTCATCGAATCTTTGGTTGTGCATGTTATCCATAGTTATGCCCCTACTCTTAACACAAACTTGACTCTCGTTTATTATTATGTATTTTCCTTACTTATAGTAATATGTATCATGGGTATCGTTGCTTACATATATCAACTGGACGGATATATACATCATGACATGCTACTTTTGATTAATCTCTATTTCCTTTTTCGGTAGCCTCTTCAATCACTCCTCCAGATACAGGTGGTATTTTCTTGATGTCACCCAACATTATCAGAAGAGATGACATCCTAGTTCTGCTCCGGAGCTCCCTAATAACTCTCCTATAAGATTAAAATCACCTCAAGTTGCTGTTCTAATCTTAGAAGTCTTACCAGCCGAAGATAATATGCTCTCTAGCTCTGGATCCTCGGATAATACAAGTTCGACAACAAACTCACCATGCCAACCCACTTCATCATCACCATCAAGAAGTGATTCAGATGATAATGCTCCTCGTCGCATGCTTCCCTTAAGTGACATATATGCACGATGCCCACCAATGGCTACTTGATATCTTCTTCCTCGAGCTCTAGTGGTTTCCTAAAAAACTATTGAACCAACTTGCTTTACACAGGCATACAAGGATCTAAATTGGAGTAATGCAATGGCTACCGAATTTGATGCACTCCTTCGCAATGGAACATGGAGCCTAGTTCCGCACACTCCGTCCATGAATGTTGTGGGGTCGAAATGGTTATTCCGTCTTAAGCATCAAGCTGTTGGTTCTCTTGAACGATATAAAGCTCGACTTGTAGCCAAGGAATTTAGTCAACAACCAGGTATTAACTTCAATGATACTGTCACGCCCCTAGAGGCACATGCTTCCTCGAAAATCGGGCAGCATCTCCCCTGTACGGCGGACAATATGGGGCAAATATACACAATATCTCCACCAATATAGCTCAGCCACAAGCGGCTGGCATCACAACAATAAGTAATAAACACAACCACGCAGTTTATATCGAAAACAAAATAAATGGATGGCTCAGCCATCTTAAACATAAAAGAAGGTTTACAAACCAGTAATAACGACAAAATCCAAAACCAATACTTGACAAGGAACTAACTGCGGAAATAAAACAGACACTAGAACAAACCAAAGCAAACCGACACGGTGGGACTGAGGGACTGGCAACTGGATCATCTCCTGGCTCCAAGCAAAACATCTACCTGCTACCTGAAACAACAAAAAGGGAAGCAGGGGTGGTGAGTCCGGGCGGACTCTGCGGGTATATGAGTAGACAAATAAGCATGACATAAATAAGATAACGAAGTAGAGAACTCAACAGTGTACAGTCCATAAGAATTTTAGAATTTACCTAATCATGCATAACATATATCAATCGACATGGTATAAAGTCCGAATAACGACTAAACAGGTATAAAACAACTCAATAACAATAATATCAAGATATACATGCATGTCAAACATGTGCAACAATCATAGCTCATATAAGTGCATCAAACACAAACAAATGCATAAAAGAAATACGTATGCACATGATGCAATGACATGTGTCACCCCTGACGCCAGTTAAGCCGTCAACACATCACATCTGTGTGACCGAGTGGGTAGGGCTGTGACAACTGTACCACTCCAACAACAACAATAATACTAAACAATAATAATACCACATAAGGCGTGGTTGAGTGGACAGGATGCTGGAGAGTCTACACTCCAACCCCTATACATAGGGGGAGCTATACAGCTGCAAAATATCCCTCTATAAACAACGGTGAGGGTGAGCCACCAACAGCTCATCCCTCTAAAATAACGGTGAGGGTGTCACTGTCTGGCATGACAGGACAAACACTCGCACTCTAACCACTACCATGACAACATGTGGTTGAGTGAATCGAGCAACAATATGACTAACGACGGCTTAACTAAATGTAAGCCTAACAGTCGTTAGTATGCAACGTGCAAGTATGGTGCATGATATACGATGCACGAACAACCGGAGAAACAACGATGCAATAAAATCCAACGAGTATACGATGCATCAATACAGCCAATCCAGAAATCGCAAACCAATAATTATGCACCTACACTACTAGGTAGGGTATTTCTAATGCCAAATAAACCTATCTGTGTTTAATGAACTTCTAAGTACTCGCGTAGAGGCGGTACTTTACAGAACAGAAAATCAACAGAGGACTGTACAGAAACGAATTTGGAATACTCGAAGATCAACGAAGAGTAAGTCTCAATGGCGATGTTTAAATAATCAAACGACAAAGAACAAGGTCAAACAACCTATCAGACATAACAAGCCATGCTTTTTAAGGTAAAGAAAACTACTCGAGTACAAAGGAGAAGTACCCGCCTTTTAATTGTAGAACGTAAATGAGAGGACCTTCCACGATCAACCAAACGAGTCCGAATCAAGGTCCTGTATAAATGATAAGGTTTAGCTAATTATAAAATTAACAAATTAGCTAAACAAAATACTAAACACAATTCGAACCAATCCTAATTACAACCTCTATTTAAATAACCCACATTTTACAATGGATCTCTTCTTAACCTAATTTATGACAATTAGGTTATTAAATCAACTTTCCAAACTAACTTAAAACAGCAACTCATCTTTATTGATCTACTCTATGCATCATCATTTCAAGCGATAAACCAAACAGATCTTACTTGCTGAGGTTCGCACGAAGAACTCCTATGCTCCAGATTTAACGAAGGACCAGGGCTGCATGAAGGCTAGCCAACACAAACATTCAATAGTGAACCCCAAATCCAAGATCAGTACTAAACGAGATTGGAAGAAAACAACCAACCTTGCCTCCTTTCCTCTCTTCCCGTAGTGAACCACAGTGGCTGTGGTCATCGACACTGAGGTGGGGCTCTTGTCCAACCAACACAACGCCAAGTGGAGATGACGATGAGGAGATGGGAGGTGGCGCTCAGCCCCAAAAGATGGAGCAATACACAAGGGCGAAAGAGGGCCAATGGTGACCGAGGTGGCAACGCCAAATCAGGAGGATAGTGCTCGATTGGAGAAATAGAAGGCTCAAGAGAGAGGATGACAACTCCGACAAGAACGACCGATGATCGTCGGTGTCGATCGGCGATGGGGACTCACCCGCAAGGCGTCGGCGTCATGGAGAGGTGACGGCTAGGGCTTCTCGCGTGAAGCGGCGGTGCTCTGCTCGTGCGCACCGGAGAAGAAGAAGAAGGGAAGAAATCGGTGGGCGATGGCTAGGGCTCGACGGCGTCGGCGAGCAACTGCTCTCATTGTGGTGTTGGGGGAAAAGAAACGGCATATGCAAATTTCGGATGAGTTAGGGCAAATTAATAGTTTTGACATATTTACAAAAAGGCCCTCCAAGTTTCGGAAATTACAACTAAGCCCTTTAAAATTTCAGTTTTCAACAGACACCTTCAGCTCTGTTATCAAAATTACATCTATCATATTATTGTTATAAATAGCAATTAGTTCTAATTGGTCTATCCGACAATTAGACGTTTCTAATACATTTTTTCATGGTATTCTTGAGAAAATGATATTTATGGAGCAACCACCTGAGTTTATTCATCCACAATTTCCATCTCATGTTTGTCACCTCAAGAAATCTTTATATGATCTTCGGCAAGCTCCTCGTGCATGGTTTCATCGATTATCTAAATGGTTATAGGCTCAATGATTTTTTGGATAAAAATTGACTCCTCTCTATTCTACAGACATAATGATGGAACTATAATATTTTTTCTTATTTATGTGGATGACATTCTATTAACTGGCAATGATCAAAAGGATATCACAAATTTATTAAGCCTTCTCAATCAAGAATTTCCTATTCGAGATTTAGAAAATGCTCATTTTTTTCTTGGTATTGAACTTATTCCACATGATGAATGTTATTTCCTCTCTCAGTGCAAATATATTACTGGGCTTCTTCAAAAAGTTAAAATGGATGGAGCACGTCCGGTCTCTACACCAATTGCTCCAAATAATGACTCTACACCTTCTTTCTCTTCGGTGATGGCTGATCCCTAGGTTTATCGAAGTATTGTTGGAGCTTTACAGTATGTTACTATCACGCGCCCTGATATTATGTTTGCAGTAAATTGTGCTTGTCAGTTCATACATACTCCCACTGAACAAAATTGAGAAGGTATGAAAAGAATACTTCGTTATCCCAAAGACACTATTCTACATGGTCTTCTTTTATATCGACACTCATCTCGAGATTTACATGCCTATAACGATGCGGATTGGGCAAGTTCTCCTGAAGATAGACGCACTACTAGTGGATATTGTGGGGACCGGTGCCGTCGATAGTGGGTGAATATCGACTTGTAAAAATTTGCGGAAACTTGTCGTAAATTCGATCGTTCATTCTAGATACAGAGTTAGTAGCACAGCGGAAAAATAGGCAACAAAAAACCAAACGACAGAGTGCACACATGTTTTTACTTGGTTCCCAACCTCCCAGGGTCAGTACGTCCAAGGCCTAAGCACGGGAAATGCCCGTCCACTAATGGTCTCCTTTCCGGACTTTCTAGAGGCGAAGAAACCCGTCTTACAATGCATGATTTACAATCAAAATATTAAGGAAAGTAAATGCAGAAAGTAAATTCAAACCAAACAAAGAGTCGACGATCCTGGCCGATCTGGAACTCCGAAGTGCCGCGCACTTCCTCCTAGAGCCTCCTTGGTCGCAGGGCTTCGTCTCTAGCACTTTCTTTCGCTCAGAATGCTCAGAATGTCGTTGTGATTGTTGTTCTGAGTTGAGGGGTCGAACCCCTTTATATAGCCTTGTCTTGGGCGCCTGAGTTGCTATGGGGCACCTGACTTCGGTGTCCAGCCCTCGACCAGGACTTATTGCCCAATTCCTCGAATCAGGACTTTTGCCCAGCTTCACTCACCAGGACTTCGTGCCAATCTTCACTCACCAGGACTATTGCCCAGCTTCACTCGTCAGGACTTCGTGCCCAGTCCGCGACCAGACTTATTGCCCAACCCTATGTCAGGACTTCGATGCCCATCCCTCAGCCAGGACTTATTGCCAAATTCCTCGAATCAGGACTTCGTGTCCAACCCTTGGTCAGGTCTTCGGTGCCCAGCCCTCGGCCAGGACTTAGTGCTCAAACCATGATATGAACTTAGTGCCCAATTCTTCGAACCAGAACTTATTGCATAGGTTAACTAGGACTTTTCTTCACTTTGGTACCGATTTCTTGACTAACCATTCCTTTGTCTAGTGTATCACTAACTTAAGCATATTGTTAAACATTGAAACACTAGAGGAGGACATCACTGATGCATTTTGCACCAACAATCTCTCCCATTTTGATATTTGACAATATCTTAAGTTAGATTGGATTAAAGGGTTAAGTTATGATCCTTGGGATAAAATGGAAAAAATTGATCTAACTTTTGATCCTTGAAAAAAAAACATTTTGATTTAAACTTTGACCCTTTGAAAAAATATTTTGATTTACATTTTGATCCTTTGGGAAAAATTTCAAACTTACGCTCTCTATTCCTTTGGGAGAAAAAATTTTCTAACTTAAGCTTACTCTCCCCCTTTGTCATACATCAAAAAATGATAAAAAAACTTGCACCAACAATGAAAATTTCAAAAATAATTTTTTTTTTGAAAGTACTTAGGATAATTTATAATTTTTGATAAAATATTTCACTACTCTTCCTTTTTTGTTTGAAAAAGACTAAGTACTAGAAAAAAACTGCACAAAAAAAATTGTACTTTGAAAAGTATTGTGCACTTGGAAAAATATTTTGTACTTTTAGAAAATATTTTGAACATAGAAAATTTTGCACTTAGAAAAATATTACCTTAGAAAAATTGCACTAATAAAAGATTTTCACTTAAATTATGCACTTCAGAAAAAAAAATTCACTTAGAGAAATATAGTGCATTTAGAAAAATTAGTATTTTGAAAGAAATTTGCACTTAGTACTTTGAAAAATATTTTGTACTTAACAAATATTAAAAAAACTTTTATTATTATTTTTGTTTTGAAAACATAATATTTTACTTGACTTGGTTTCGTTTCAAGTCTAATACAATCCTAGGAAACCTTGTTAACATCAAGGACATTTCCCTAAGTGTCCTGGAAATTCTCCAAGCTCAAGTAAATATTATTTCAAATTGATTCCAAAAAACAAAAGGATTTTGAAAATAAGTTCTTGACTTGGATTCTTTTCCAGTCTGACACAATCCTAGGAAACCTTGTTAACTACAAGGACATTTCCCTAAGTGTCCTGGAAAATTCTCCAAACTCAAGTAAGATTATTTTCAAAAGTGATTCCATAAAAAAGATATGTTTTTTAACGTGATTTTTATTAAAAAAATGACTTTAAAATGATAGTATTTTAAAGAGAAAATACTTATGTTTTCAAAAAGATTTTGAAAATATAGTGTGTGAAAACATTTTGAAATGTTCAATAATACTTTTAATTTGACCTTCCTCTAAACTTGACACAATCCTCGGAAGCTTGTTGACTACAAGTAATCTTCCTCTGAGTGTGAGGGTTTGATTCAGACCAAAAGAGTTATCTAATAATTAAAAATTGTCAGAAAATAGAATTACTCTCTTTTGACTTAGACTCCCCCTAAATTTGACACAATCCTAGGAGTTCTTATAGATCATGAAAAAAACTCCCTATGTGTCTTTCAGGGTTTATCAAAATCAAAAGATTAATTTAAAACAATTTCTAACCAATATTTTGAAATGATAGTATGATAATTTTCAAAGAATTAATTTTCGAAAGAATGGAATATAATAAGTTTCTTAAACATTTTTCGAAAACATATTTTGAAGTGATGGTAATTTTTAAACCACAAGACTTTTCGAAAAATATTTATTTTTGAATTAAAAAAATACTCCCCCTGAACTTGACACCGTCTGACTCTATCTAAGTGTCTTAAGGGACTTTAGTGTTGACCTAAAAGGCTTGTGTCTAATTGTGTAGGTCAAACAATTTTTCGAAAGGATATAATTTTGAAAATGTATTGTATATAAGCAATCAGACAAGCATGAAATTCATAAAAACATTATTATGTTAAAACATTATTTTGAAAATAGATTTTTAGAAAAATATCCTAAGAATTTTGAAAAGCATCTTCAATTTATTAGTCCTTAACATCTCACCCATTCTAAATGTCACAGTACAAACAAGCATGGTTGTCTTATGGGGTGTATTGTGAGATGGTTGAGTAATTAAAACTTGTGTTAGATTCAAATTTATCAAATAGTAAATAAAAAATGAGTTTCGATAATTGGCTTCCAGTTCTTGGCGAGGCACAGAGGTCTTCTTTGGCCGTAGCCTTATTAGAGCAACAACCCTTTTCTTGACAAAACCTTTTAACGAAAGTTCATTTTTAAGTTACTTCTTGAAAAATTTTGGTCTAACTAGCTTAGGTTTTGGATCGGTAACTTCAGCTAGTTCCACCAGACTAAACAACCAAGTAGGGTACACCTTACCCCACTTGACTTTATTAAAAGGGCTTCCCTAACGTACTATTATCTCACCTCCACCTAATACTATGTTGTTCAAGTTTCAAGTAAGTCTTTTGTCCTTAATTAACCATTCTAAATCATGCAGAAATTTAAACATGAATGTCATGACATATATTTAAAAAAAATTAGCAAATGCATGAGCATGACATTTATGCAAGATTCAAACAAGTCAAGGCATTTTAATTAAGTTTCTAATAATATATCAAATTCTCGATTTGATACATATCGTGTGAACCCGTGAATATGGCAACCCACTTTGATATATTTAATTTTATTAAATTGATTGTTGCAGTGGGGTAAGATTTTATTTAGTTTGAGTTTAAGTTATTAAGATTTAATTAGATGTTAAAATTATTTAAGAGTTAGAGTTAATGTTGTGGTTATTTAAGAATTAATTGGAGTTAAATTAATTAAGAATTAATTGAAGTTAAATTAATTAGAGATTAATTGAAGTTAAATTAATTAAGAATTAATTGGAGTTAAATTAATTAAGAATTAATTGAGATAAAAATAATTAAGGTTAAATTAATGTTAAAATAATTAGCATTTAATTAAGGTTAAAATAATTAGGATTTAATTAAGGTTAAAATAATTAAGATTTAATTAAGAATTAAATTAATTAAGGATTAATTAAAATGCAATTAATTAAGGATTAATTAAAATGAAATTAATTAATGATTAATTAAAATGATATTAATTAAGGATTAATTAAAATGAAATTAATTAAGGATTAAATTGAGTTAAATGTTTTGGGTCTAATTGCATTAATTTCATTATTTCAAAAATGTCTGACTTATCTACTATTTCTTCTTCATTCAATTTTTCAACTTTTTCTAACACTTCTGCTTTGTTTGAATTTTTGTAGATTTTATTAACCGTAGTCTTGATTCTAGAAAATTTATCTTTCTCCTCATCCTCATCATCAAGGTCATATTCTTCTGTATCTTCATAGTAAGTAGAGTAATTTCAGGGTTGTTAATTAATGTTTCATAATTAATATCCAAGAAGTTATCAGAATTAACCAGGAAATCAATATTAATTAAATCTTCATTCTCATTTATAGAAGTTTCTAGATTATCAGGATTATCTTCAGATAAAATATCAGAATTAATAATAGATTTATTATTATCCTCAGAAATATCTTTTATATCCTCAGAAAATTCTTCAGAATTATTTTGATATCATTATTATCCTTAGAACTATCTTTAATATCCTCAAAAAAATCTTCAGAATTATCTTTAATATCATCTGAATTATCTTTAATATTATCAGAAAAATTATTAGAATTAATTCTAAAAATTGTTGCATTGATATTAAAGATTAAAAGGTTAATTTTTGATATTTTAATATTATCTACATTTGGTAATTGGTTATGTAAAATATTAATTTGACTATACAAAAAGTCTAATTTATCTGAATAATTATCTAACTTATCTAAACTATCAACATTATTGTATTACTGTGCAGGAATTTGTAAAATTTTACAAACATAAAATTTTCGTATCTTGGATGGACACTGATTCTTGTAGTGTCCGTGCTTTTGACATTTGAAGCACTTGATGTGACCATTGTCCCTCCGAACACCGGGTGCTGGTACCTCCATTACCGCCAGTGGTGAAGATCAAGTCTTACGAGTAGGACACTAATTTTTATAGTGTCCTCTCTCCCTGCACTTGAAACATGTAATATGAAATTTGAAAATTGACATACTTAAAAAAATATACCTGATTCACCCCTGGGCTCCCCCTCAACTCCTGGCGTCTTTGCTCCGTCGGCTGTTAGTCCGGTGAAGAGCTACTAGGCTCTGATACCACTTGTGGGGACCGGTGTCGTTGATAGAGCGGGGTGAATATCAAACGACAGAATGAAAAATAGACAGAATGAAAAATCAAACGACAGACTGCACACAGGTTTTTACTTGGTTCCCAACCCCCAGGGTCAGTACGTCTAAGGCCTAAGCTCGGGAAACACCCGTCCACTAATGGTCTCCTTTCCGGACTTTCTGGAGGCGGAGAAACCTGTCTTACAGTGCACGATTTACAATCAAAATATTAACAAAACTAAATTCATAAAGTAAATTCAAACCAAACAAAGAGTCAATGATCCTGGCCGATCTAGAACTCTGAAGTACTGCACACTTCCTCCTAGAGCCTCCTTGGTCGTAGGGCTTCGTCTCTAATACTTTTCTTTCGCTCGGAATGCTTAGAATGTCATTGTGATTATTGTTCTGAGTTGAGGGGTCGAACCCCTTTATATAGCCTTGTCTTGGGCGCCTGAGTTGCTATGGGGCACCTCTATGCGGTCAAAGTTTCATTCGAACTTGCTATCTTCGCGAAGCTGATAAACACTCCTTCTTGGGCGCCCTGGACCTTATTGGGCGCCTGATTCATTTAGGCACCTGGCTTGATGGGGGTGCCCAGTAAGCTGTAATTCAGCTTCTTTGTATTTGTTTGCCTGCTTTGTCTTCAATTTTAGGTACCTGCAAGATACACAAACACAAGACAAACAAGTATATACCCTTAGCCTTAAAGATTTGGTTCTGACTTCGGATTTCCACGAAACCTTAGGTCGAACCGGCGCCTATGTTCCCTTCCCGGGGAACGTGCCTTTTGCCTACTTCTCTCAGGAGAAGTTTTACCAACCGCCCCATTCGGTTGAACTTTTGCCCAATCTTACGACCAGGACTTATTGCCCAGCTTTCACCAGGACTTCGGTGCCCAGTCCTCGGCCAGGACTTATTGCCCAATTACTTGAATCGGGACTTTTGCCCAGCTTCACTCACCAGGATTTCGTGCCCAGCTTCACTCATCAGGACTTTTGCCCAGCTTCACTCACCAGGACTTTGTGCCCAACTTCACTCACCAGGACTTTTGCCCAGCTTCACTCACCAGGACTTAGTGCCTAGTCCACGACCAAGACTTATTGCCCAACCCTATGTCAGGACTTCGGTGCCCAGCCCTCGATCAGGACTTATTGCCCAATTCCTCGAATTAGGACTTCGTGCCCAACCCTTGGTTAGGTCTTCTGTGCCCAACCCTCGGCCAGGACTTAGTGCCCAATCCATGATCAGGACTTAGTGCCCAATTCTTCGAACCAGGACTTATTGCCTAGGTTAACTAGGAATTTTCTTCACTTTGGTACTGATTTCTTGACTAACCCTTACTTTGTCTAGCGTATCACTAACTTAAGCATATTGTTGAACATTGAAATACTATAGGAGGACATCACTGATACATCTTGCACCAACAGATATGCAATATTTCTTGGACGAAATCTTATCTCTTGGAATTTAAAAAAGCACCCTACAATATCTCGTTCAAGCACTGAAGCTGAATATAAAACTATAGTCAATGCAACGTCAGAAATTATTTGGCTTCAATCTCTTCTTTTAGAACTTCATCTTACATCGCATATTGCACCAAAAATTTGGTGTGATAATATTGGAGCATCATATCTTACATCAAATACAATATTTCATGCTCGTACAAAACATGTTGAAATTGATTTTCATTTTGTTCGAGAGCGCGTGACAAGCAAACAATTATCTATTTTTTATATCTCTGTAGAAGATCAAATTGCTGATATCTTTACCAAACCATTATTCAGACAACGTTTTAGCAGATTATCATGCAAACTCAACGTCAGATATCTCCCGTTAAGTTTGTCGAGGGGTAAACGAGAATAAATTATTGACCGTGTCAAATATTATTAGATATTTTTTTATTAATATGTTAATTGATAGTTTTTTTATGAATATGTCAATTAACAGTTTCCTTATTAATTTTTGATTTGACTAAGCATCCTAGGACCTCTATAAATTGTATATCTCATGGACAAGTTTTTTCAATTAATTAAGAAAGTTATTTTGTTACCTCTTCTCTTCTCTCTCTCTCTCTATATATATCTCTCTCTACTTCTCTTATTTTAATATAAGTAACGCGAGCAAGCAAGCAACTGGCCTTCTCATCCAACACGAGCAATTGGTCGTGCCTGCCTGCGAAAGTGGAGCAACCATTGTGCCACCCTACACACGCATCGGTGAAGGCCGCGCGAGCAGCCGCCGTGCCGCCCCGCATATGCAGCGGTGAAGGTCGCGCGAGCAATCAGTTGTGCCACCCTATGGAGCGGTCATGTAGGCGACGCGAACAGGCGAGCAATCAGATGTGTCGCCCAACGTGAGCAGCTCGTTGTGTTTTGCTACGCAAGCGGAGTAGTCGGTTGTGCCGTCCTACGTGAACAGTTTGCCGTGCTACCTTGTGCGAGTGGCTGATCAAGGTGGCCAGTGGTGCCCATGGTGTGTGTGGCTCGCATGGTTGAAGCTGGAGATGCGACGAAAGAAGCAGGAGATGCGACGAAAGAGGAAGGAATGAGCTTTAGGCTGATAAAAAATAGCTTAAAAATCGACCAGCTGAGGAATTTAGGCGAGAATGAATTCTCTGTTCCGAAATTGCCCTTGTCCCCATGTCCTAATTCGTCGGCGATAGCCGGCGAGTCGTCGATAGCCGGCGAGTCGTTCGATCGCCGATCGGACACTACCGGCAGCCTCCGGCAGTCACCCCAAACCAAACTATACCCTAAGGGTACGATGAGCCCGTCGGGGATCACCGCAAATGTGATCTCGTCGGATTCACCGTCGAATCTAGCAAGATAGCAATTGCGGCGATCCCGACCAATTCATTGTTCCCCCAGGGTATCATTTGATTTGGGATGACAATCGGATATCGTTGGTGGTGTCCGATCGACAATCGAATGGCTCGTAGGCCATCGCCGACGAGTTGAGACACGGAGACAAAGGCATGTTAGGGACAGAGGATCTCGTTTGAATTTAGTCTATTTGGTACGCTTATTTTTTATTTTCATTTTCCACCGAAAATATAATTTTTTCAGAAAACGTATTTGGTTTATATTTTCTATACTTATTTTTCATAAAAAAATATAACATTTTTTGAAAAATTAAAGAATTAAATAAAGTCATTTTTCAAAAAATGAGAAAAATATAATTTTCTAAAAAATAAAAATAAAAAATGGAGAAAATCAAATACTCCCTTATAATCCATTTGTTCTCTATTTTATCTGTGGTAAACAGAGGATGGGATGAGTAATCCATCATTGGTAATTAGGGATGATAATTTTCTCCAAATCTGATTAAGAATTCGATATCCAACCTGAATAGAGGAGAATATGGAAAGATTTTTTTGACCCGATTAAATAAATAGATATTAAAGTATGGGTATTTGGGTAATCGGATATGTATTCATATCCGACCCGAATACCCGATTAAATTATATATATAAAGAGAGAGCAATGATACGTTCAAGGAAAAAAAATTAAAGAAAATCTCAAGGAATGATGTGACAGTCAACATGTACATGTCCGATTGTCGTCTGGATACCGTCGGAGCCTCCGACTGTCATCCTGAATCAAACAATACCCTTGGGGGCACGGTGAATCCGTCGGGGATGGTTGTAATTGTGATGTCACATCATTCCTTAAGCATATCAGTTTTCATATATATATATATATATTCACACAAAAATTTTATGCTAAGGATCTTCCCACGCAAATTTGCGTGGACAAGTATATTTGATTTTTTTTATTTTATTTTTTTAGCTTGTGATTATGTTTTTTAAGATTTTACTTTTAGGATTTGGTTGTTAGGTTATAGTGTTAAGTATAAAAAAAATCAAACTAAAAAAATTAACATTTGTATGAAGTTTAAGGTAAGGTGTTTTTTCCCTAAAAATCACTAATATTGGTGTTTAATTTGTTTTTTTATTAAATATGATTAAATTTGGAATATGTTATATATGTGTGTAATTTTTTTCATAATTATAGTATTTATACTATATTAATTTTAATTTTTTTAAGTTAGATGAAATACATGATAGGTATGAGTTTGAGTATTCAACATGAGGACGAGGATGAAAGTTAAAAATTTGATGAGTATAAATATGAATATGAGGATGAATATAATAAATAGAGATCGAAAATATATTCATTACATCCCTACTATTATTGATGAAATAAATATGAGAAAACTTTCCACGTTAAACACTTTCTCAATTTTCAAATAGGTCGTCCCAAATAAATAAAGCATTAAAGTAATATCTCCTTGACAAATAAATTTATTTTTCCAAGTGATTATAAATCGACGGATATCAATTTTTTCGAATTGATTAATCTGAAATGATTCCTCCAATGAAAATTTTTTATCAACTATAGAGATAAATCAAGAAATGCCCAACTCATCCAAATACCAACATTCGGTGTGATAGAAAGTAGCGTCGGATTCCGACTTCATATGTCACAATGGAATTGACAACGCACGAAGCTGCTGATATTTCTTGTTTTATTCGTTCCATTTGCTTTCGTCTTCCAAAAGAAAGGAATCAACAAAGTTTAATATTTCGATGCGAGGCCATCTTTGGTGAATGGTCAAGCGCACACACGACATTCCAAATGTCACTTGCAACTATAAAAAAAAAGAACTTTGTATTTCAATGCATTTAGAAGTTGTGCAAACGTATATAATTTGACAATTCCTTCCAGGAAGATGCTCCACTTCATCATCATCATCAGGAAGATGCTCCACCTTTATCATTATACCCCGAAGTCATAAATAAGGAATTGAATGTGAAGTTGTTACGTGTCTCCGTCCCATGATTTATCCTCGTTGACCGGTGGGGATTCTCGTTGAAGGTTGTGGGGCAGGGCCAGTCAGCCAAGCGGATTAGTCGGACGTAAATCTGGATACCCCTTGTAAATAAAATAAATAAATAAATAAGAAATTGAATAACCATTTCACAATATATAGATATATTAAACAGCTTGTTTTCAAGGTGCTAGTTGCTTGGCATCAAGTATTAAAGCAATTCAACAATTGGCCCACATGATTCAAAAGTATTTATTTTTATTATCATTCAAGGAGTTTAAAAAATAGATCATATGTAATTTTTTTTGTTCATTTAATTAGGATAGTAAATAAATTGAACAAACTTGTGGTTCAACTTGATAATAACTTATTTATTTTGTTGAATATATATATATATATAAGATTAATTAAATGAATAAGTTTAAATAACCACCATCCTCTAGATTTTTTCAATAAAAAAATTTATATAACAATAGAGAATTAATTCTCAAACAGCTAAACACAAATGTATATAAACTCCAATCCTAAAATTTAAATAAAGGAAATAAACTATAATTTCTAACTTATAAAAAAAAGAAAAAATTATTAACAGACTCATCGTCCTAAAAATTCTAAACAGACCCAAATCCTAAAAATATAAAAAATAAAAATTACTAAAAATACCTTAAATAATAAAAGTGTAAAAATTACTAAAAATAATAATAAAAATCTACTAATCTTCCTACATCAGTCGTCCCTAGTTGAAAGAACTTATCATTGAGATTTGAGTAGTTTCAAATGGTAGCCTAGGAGGAATATCATCTGACACAAAATTGACAAAATCTACTAATAGCGGTTAGACTTTAGAAATCCTTGTTGATCTAGATACAACTTTAATTCCAACGTAAAAAGCTGAAGATCAATTTCACACATATTAATTCTATCTTTCCTCTTCCCTTTTGAGTGTGAATGGTGTCTCCTCGAGATTGTCATTGATTAGTGTATGAGATGTTGCCATCATGAATGATGGGGATCAAATTCTGGCTAGTAGTCAGATTCTTATCCTCCCCTATGCACTGGTCATTGTTTGAGCTAGTGGTCACCTGTGATTTACCTTCTATTACAATACCTGAGGGCGATCTGTGAGAGGTATCTGAGGTGAGTCTTATCACCTCTTGCTCGTGTGATGGATGTAATTTAGGAACCTAAACTGCTCTTTTTTTCCAATAATGAATGTTGTATTGGACAATCTGTCGAAAATATTAAGAAAATATCTAAATTTATAAAAAAAAAATTACCTGTTGAGTTGATAATCTAAGATTGCCGAGTAGGGAAGAAGAAGTTACTTGAGATGGTTGAGTTGGCTGGAAAATTGGACTCCCTTGTATGACCAAGTGTAGACTCTTGACTGTCGAGTTCGAGTCCCGACTCCTGACTGCCGAGTCCGAGTGTCAAGTGTTGGAGCAATCTATGGTCTGGAGTGACCATGTGTTTTGATGTTTGGGCAAAGGGTTTAATTTAGGTTCACCCTTGTATTTGATATTTGTATGTGAGTGTACAGGTTTGCAGGATACACATAGACTTAGCTGGACGACTTCGGATCCGGTGAAAGATGGCAAGAGGAGACGAGCCATGGGCTTGTATGCATCCGAGGAACCAAGAACAAAGCAGGAACGATGAGCCAAGGGAAGCGCACTTCGAGGCATACGCGAAGGATGACATGAGGATGAGCCGCGAGTTCATATGCATCCGAGGGACGAGAGCCAAAGTCGAAGAAGACTTGAAGGCAACAGGTCGAGACTGCTAGCTGAAGAGTCAGCTGTGAGGGTCCGAGTGCTGAGACAATTATACTCGGGAAGGGAAACCCTAGGTTTAGGGTTTGGGCAGTTGACTGATGCTTGGATCAGTCGACTGATGTAGGGCACAGAAAGACCAGTCGACTGATCTTATGTGCAGTCGACTGGTGTCGACTGGAATTCGAACGTTAGGCTGTAATGTTCATATCCAAGGTGGACCCAGTCGACTGGTGTTGGCACCAGTTGACTGGTAACGGATGTTTTAGCTGTGAGCTTTATTTAAGAGAGCTCGGTTTGGCTGGGCAAAGTTGACGAAATAAGCTTGGGTAAAGCTTATTAGTAGTCTCCAAGTGCTCAGGTGTGTTGGGGCAATCTATGGTCCGGAGTGACCATGTGTTTTGATGTTTGGGCAAAGGGTTTAAGTTAGGTTTACTCTTGTGTTCTAATATATGTATGTGAGTGTGCAGGTTTGCAGGTTACACATATTGACTTAGCTAGACGGCTTCAGGTACGGTGAAGGGTGGCATGGAGGCAAGCCGTGGGCTTGTGTGCACCCGAGGGACCATGGATAGCAGGGACGATGAGCCGAGGGGTGCGGACTTCGAGACATGCGTGAAGGATGACATGGAGGCAAGCCGAGGGCTTGCGTGCGCATCTAAGGGACGGGAGCCAAAGATGAAGAGGGCGCGAAGGCAATAGTCGAGGCTGCTAATGAAGAGTCAGCTGAGTTGTGAGGGGTTGAGTGCTAAGGGAATGTACTCGGGAAATCCTAGGGGTCGAATGCTGTGAGAATTGTACTCGGGAAGGGAAGAACCTAGGTAGTAGTCGACTGGGCCTCAGGCAGTCGACTGATAAAAGAGGCAGAGAGATCAGTCGACTGCTATGGGGGAAGTCGACTGGTAGCAGCCAGGATTCGAACGTTGAGCTTGCAACGGTCGAGTTTGAGTGGGGGCAGTCGACTGGCCTTGGGGTAGTCGACTGGTAGTGGGTTTTTCAGCCAAGAGACCTATTTAAAAGGGCTCGATTTTGGCTGGGATTCCTTGATGAAATGAGCTTGGTTAGAACTCATTAGTAGTCTTTAGTGCGCAGAAGTGTGTACGAGTTTGTGGCAAAGTTTCTCCACCCACAAGGAGCTACACGAGCTAGCCGGAGGGCCTACGGGGAGTGATCCACCGAAGGATCAAGGGATCATCCACCTTACAAACAGACATGGAGTAGGAGTGTCATCTCCGAACCACGTAAACGGTAACGTGTTAGCGTTTGGTTGTTTTTATTGGTATTGTTTCCGCTTGCGCACGTTAACATCGTAGGTAGAAATCGATAACAAGGTGTTATCGAGAGTTTGTGGTGAGGCTTCTCCACCCACAAGGAGCGACACGAGCTAGCCGAAGGTCTTCCAGGGACTCATCCACCGACGGATCAGGATCGTCAACCTTATGGATAACCGTGGAGTAGGAGTATCATCTTCGAACTACGTAAAGGTTTGGTGTTAGCATTGATTTAGTTTGTAGTTTAAGTTTCCGCTTGCGCTTGTGCTAACATTGTAGGGAGAATTATGAATTGGGGTGACCGAGCTATTCACCCCCCTCCTCTAGCCGTGTCATCGATCCCAACATCAAGTCTGAGTGTCGCGTATAAACTCTGACTACTGAGTCCTAGTGCCTTCTCTCGAGTGCAGACTCCCTAGGGTTGAGTTCGAATGCCGACTCTTGAGTGTCGAGTGCCGAGTACAGACTCCCGACTACCAACTCGCCAAGTCTGAGTGCCAACTCGCCAAGTTCGAGTGTCAACTTACCGAGTCCGAGTGTCGAGTCCGAGTGCTGACTCGCCGACTCTGAGTGCTTCGAGTGGAAGATGTCGAGGCTTGCTTTCAAGTAGTTTCCTTAAAACAAATTTATCCCACTTCCGACTTGCTACGAGATTATTGTGGATCAGCCGTTTCCCAGGATATAATGGCAAACTGTGAATCTCCACCAAACATAGGTGGTCGTACCTAACTAAGATTATACGAAGGTTGTCACGAGTGGATCTACTAAGTAGATGTACGATAGAGAGGATGAGAGTGCACTAGTACAAAAAAGACCTTTAACAACGGCTTTTAACACCGGTTGTATTAAAACCGGTGTTAAAAAAAAGGCGGTGGCATTTTTATAATTATTTGAACTTTAAAATACTTTTAACACCGGTTCTTTTAACAACCGGTGTTAAAAATATATTTAACTACGGTTTTATAAATAACCGGGGTCATATGTTATAATTATTTGAACTTTAAAATACTTTTAACACCGGTTCTTTTAACAACCGGTGTTAAAAATATATTTGACTATGGTTTTGTAAATAACCGTGGTCATATGTTTTAAAAAAAACTAAAAAAGTAAAAAACAAAAAATTAAAAGATAAAAAACGGTAAAAGTTAAAACTTAAAAGTTAAAATATTAATTAAAGTATTAAACCTACTTTTTAATCGAATTCACGATTTCTCAGCCGCCGTCGCCTCGTCTTCTCGACTCGCACCGACGCATAAAATCGTAATCAATAATTACTAATTAGATAGTAGATGATTAAGTTTATAAATAATAAGTTCATTCATAAGTTTCTTATTATGCTTAATGATTAGACAGTAGAGTTGATTAATAAAGTTCATTAATTAATAATTAGTTAATTACATGTTTTTTAAAATCATAATCAATTTACTGATTTAGTGATTTAGTAAACTAAATTTACTATTTTACTGATTAATCAAGTTCATTATGCTTAATGATTAATCAACATGTTTAATGATTTACTATAAGTCTGTAACACAGTTAATTACTTAATTATGCTTAATGATTAATCTTAATTATGCTTAATGATTAAACATGCTTTACTTAGTTGATTTACTCTTGAAGAATGTGAACTTGAAATGATAGCACAGTTTTCGAAAATCAACAGAATTTTTCAGTACCTCCGCCTTCAAGCCAAGTCATGAGGTTGTGTTCTATTTGCTCAAGCCAAGATCACAACTCGGATTTGTGTCCTAACCTCCAACAAGATGAGACACTAGCGACATTGTGTAAAATACGGGTAGAAAAAAAAATTATATATATAATTATCATAAATAAGAGTTAAAAGAAAAATATTGGAAATAATCAGAGGGAAATGTTTGGAATAGTTTTCTTAAATTTTTGGAATAGGTTTGTTAGGATTTAATTGAGGAAAGATTATTTCCTAATATATATATATATATATATATATACTCCTGTGCCCTAAGCCCTAAGTTTCACTCGCCTCCCCTCTTCCTCTTCGACGACGCCGCCCCGCTCCCGGTGCCCTCGACCCCTCTCCCGATCGCTGGTGTCGTCGCCCCCGGCCACGTTGCCCCATTGCCAAAGCAGTCCTAAGCCCAGGCCGCCATCCGCCTCTCACCACTTCATATCCCAATCCACAGCCAACGCCAACGCCGACGCCGTGCTGCCCCTTTTGCCGCCACCTCCCGATTACCGGCGAGTGACGGACACCGGTCTCCAAGTCCTAAAGCAGCGCCGTCCTCTCCCCTCACTAAAGGACGTTCGGCAACGCTGCAGAACCATTGTGAGAGGACACCGCCGATTCCTGTTTCTCCTACTCGATCTGACCAGCAATACAGGAAATCGGCGATCATTGCAAGACGTCGGCAATCTCCCATGTGTTGTCGACTCCTCGTTTGTCCCGATCTTAGATCGCCGGCGCCACAACTCCCTTGTGTGCAGGACACTTCGCCCGACGCTATCGCCTTCCTAGTCTCCTGAGTCTGCCGTTGCCGTGAGCCACTGCTACGGTAGCGAACAACCGGCGGGGGGAAAACTGAGGGGTAATGGTTTCTTGATCTACTGTTGATCTATCATACTTCTGATTTGAAGATTGAATCTGCATATGTGAATGGTTTAGGATAGGTTCCTTCGGTTTCACAATGGAATTGATGAATTTGGTTCTTGGGATCAATTGGAGCATATGGTTAATTATTAAGTAATAGAGATCATAAATGTGTTGAATTGATGGATTTGAGATTTATTAAGTTAATTAAGTGATTGAAATGATGGCGGTGGTGGCGAATCTGTTGGTTGTATTAGTAGTTTACTTTACCTTGTTCTTGCAATGCCTAAGTTATAGTCATCTTTGATAATGGGAGGGATCACAGTTTGGATGAGGTTTAGGTTGCACCTTTGTTCTTATTCTGATGGAGTTTTAGAATGGGATTAGTGAGATCCCATTACCTTAACTAGAGATCAGTGTAGTATTGTTTTGAGTTCTTAATTATGCTTAATGATTAATCTTAATCCTGTTCACATTCAAAGTATAGGGAATCGTCCAATGGACATTCAAACTACATTCATAGTAGGATAATTGAAGGAAAAGAGTGTTACCTTGCACCGTATTATCATATGTACGTGAATATTTTCAAGTGACTTAGAAGTTTAGTTGTGATTTTGACTAATTATTATCCAACTTGCAGGGCCCATTGGCAGTTGATAATTATTTGTCCTAAGCAAAATGTTGTCATCTTTCTCTGCTCACTGTGGAATAAAGCGAATAAAGATATCAAAACAATTATTAATAGGTAAGTTATTATCATTCACTCTATGATATGTTTTTCTACAACTATGATTTATAAGCAATTTTTTCATAGATATATTTGGTTGATTTGTTGCCATTTATTATATTTTTTTATCACAGTGCTATGCGTTCTTGGCATACGATGAAAGGCAAACACTTGGGAGCTTTTAGAATGCCTATATGGAAGGAACTACGTGTAAGTAGTTAAATGTCAAGTTTTTATACAACTATGATCTATAAGCATTTTTTTCATAGATAAATTTGGTTTATTTGTTGCCATTTATTATATTTTTTTATCATAGTGCTATGTGTTCTTTATTATTTGATGTCTTTTGGTATGCAAGCTCCTCTATGTGCATGCTCGAGATATTGGTTACTATAATGAAAAAATAGCATGACTTTGTAACTGATTTATCCTTTTCTGCTAATGTGCCATTTTGATATTTATTTGTAGTGCCAAAAATAAACTGGCAATACAGAGTGTGGATATTATGTAATGAGACATATGCTCAACATTGTCTCGGCGATCATAGTTGATTCATGAGACAAGGTAATTGAAGTTTTTTTAATTTTATAGATTTAATTATATCTGGTTGAGTTGATAAGCTATTTTTTTATATAAATGTACCTTGCAGAGATTCACAAATAAGGATCCATTCTCCGAAGATGAGATTGATGACATCAAAAGATGTTGGGCAACTTATTTGTTAGAGGTTGCTAATGTGTCAAATAAGGATCTATCTGCCTCTAGCTAGTTCTTTGGTTAAATCTCAAATGGCATCTGACTCCTGAATCATTTACTTGGTTTTGCTGGCCAGACCTTGTTATGTGGTCTTATTGGAGTTCCACCTTCAAATGGTGTCATCCCACAATCTCCAATGCACACGAAAAGTTTGGCCACCCTCAAACACCAAGTAAGCTCCAAATTGTGAATGATTGATTATATTGCTTCTCTCTCCGTAGCATTATTTGATATTTTTTCAATCGAATTTTCTCACAGTTGCTTCGCAATCGACTGGTAGCCACTGCACGCCAAAGCATGAAAAGAAATTCAAGCTTGACTCAAGTACTGTATGGAAATATGCAAGACGCTTATAAGAGATGGAATGCTAAGCTGGTCGAAGTTCTGCAACGTACTCCTCACTATTTGATCTTGGACTAGACCGTTTACTTGCAAACTCGTGTGGCAAGCTTCTACATTGTCTTTGCTTGGAAAATCACATAGCGAGTAGGAGTATAATGTGTTATTTGATTTACATTTTGCTTTTGTTGAAAGAAAAATGGATAGTTGTAAAATACATGGATTGTTTTGTTTTTGAAACTAATTGGATGTTGCATTTACTTAATTCATGGTGTGTTATTGATTATGGATAAACTATTATATTATTGTGTTCTTTTATATGTCTAGAAAAATTATAAATAAAAATAAATATGAAATTTATATAAAAAATTAAGACTTTTGACACCGGTTGTTTCTAGAACCGGTGTTAAAACATCATTTTTAACACCGGTTGTTTCCAGAACCGGTGTTAAAAATGATGTTTTAACACCGGTTGTTTCCAGAACCGGTGTTAAAAATGATGTTTTAACACCGGTTGTTTCCAGAACTGGTGTTAAAAATGATGTTTGAACGCCGGTTATTTAAAATAACCGGTGTCTAAAATGGCTTTCCCGCCTCATAATTGAACTTTTAACAACGGTTATTAACCGGTGTTAAATCTATATATTACACCGGTTTGTTAACCGGTGTTAAAAGTCTATACTTACAATGCCGGCTGGATCAACACCGGTTCCGGAACCGGTGTTAAAAGTCGAAAATAACCGGTGTTAAAAGCCTTTTTTCCACTAGTGGTGAGGGGAACTTAGGTGGATGGAGATTTCTTTGCTATATCTTTCGCTTCTCTCTTTTTGCTTAAGATCTAGCCTCCTTAATAGGAGTGCCTCCCCTTTAGCCATGTTAAATGGCAGATTAATGGCCATTTATTACCATTATCGCTCAGGATTGAAACGCAGTCATTTCATGTTATGGATATGCCATTAACATCAGTAGTTTTTTCAGGTTACAAATATGCCATTAACATCAATTAATACATCCATTATTCACTTGAGCTATTAGTGATATGAGAGAAGTGTCCTAAGGCAATCGCCTTATGATTATAATCATTTATTTTAATAAATGAATATTCATTATTTGAGTATACATGTTTGTGTATTTGATTGAGATCTTAAACTCATTTACTGAATGTCCGCAATACAATTCACAGCATGAGAGAATTTGTGATGAATTCACAACTAGTGATTATCTCTACATGTGCAATTGTGAAGTATTGAAATTGTCCCTAGTCGATGAATTGATTAATACGGACACTATCAATTCTGTTGAGACTAGCATGGGTTATTCTCTAATCAGCTGATTATCACTGGCTGGTGACATTGAGATGTCCGGAGATAAACATGAATGCTAGTTAAGGGAACTAGTTCATTGAAGTGACTGGCTGTAAAACTTCATATGGTAGTCTATATATAGACATGTCAGTGAAGTTCTTACTGCAGCTTAAGTGTGATGTTCCTTTGACTTGCGATGTTCAAGTCATCTTGGTCATGGAGACTTATACTTTGACATCTTAAGCAAGCATCTCTAAGGAGGTGTGGACCCAGGATGATTGGGTATAAGCCGAGCTGCCCGAAGATGTTTGAACAGCCTACAAAGGATTCACCACTCCTTGCGAGGAGATGTATACCCGAGGCCTATCGTCGATTGTTACTCGGAGCCTCTGGCCAGAGCATGACATATTCAGAGTATGAATCTCTTAAATACATGAGAGTAATTAGAATCCGTAGGACGAGAAAACGTTACTTGGGCTAGGTGTGACGTACTCAGCCTAGTGGGGACTGACACACATAGACCATGTCCTGAACCAAGTGGGTATAAGATGGTGAAGGGAATGGGGCACGATTCATTAAAGCTGCTGAAGGGTTTCAGAATTGTTTCTGAGGTCAACCGTTGATCTTTCGATTAATTGGGGAGCATGATGTACTACTAGGTACCACTCATGATCGTTCTATAATTGGTTAATTATAGACGGCCAACATAAATCGAAAGCCTATTTAGTCACACGCACTACGAGTAATCCGAGGGATTTAAAACGAGTTGAAAATTAGATTTTCCAATCAAGAGAGATTAGGTTTGGTTGAGCCAAACGATAAGTCGAATCTGAATTTTTCAGAGACGCATCGGAAGCGTAAAATGGATAAGTCTTTTGAAGACTAAATAGATGAATTAAATGAGTTTAATTCATTGGGGTGTGGCTTGGATGGGCCGGCCAAAGAGGGTCTCCACCCTCTTTGCTTGGCCGGCCACAACAAAGGGAGAGAACCAAATTGTTTGGTTCAATTTATAAAATAAACCAAGTGTGATTTGTTTTATAAAATTGTGGATGATATAAATTTTTATATAATAAACCAAGGTTTGGTTTATTTTTCATGGAAATTAAAATGAACCATGGATTGGTTTATTTTATTTTATAAAATCAATCATGGATTGATTTACCATGATAATGAAATTTATATATAAAGAAATTTATTTTTCATGGAAATTAAAATGAACCATGGATTGGTTTATTTTATTTTATAAAATCAATCATGGATTGATTTTCCATGATAAGAAAATTTATATGATAAATTTCTTATGAAAATTTATTCCATAAGAAAAAAGAGACTTGGCGGTTAAGAGACCACTATATAAAGGACCCAAGGCAAGGCTTGGAAATCAATCCAAGAGATCAAGGCATAAGTTCTCTCCCTCTCCTTCTCTCCACCCCTCTCCCTTCTCTTGTGCCGCCGGCCAAAAGAAGGGTCCCTGCTGCCGTGAGCTACTGCCACCACCGGCCTCCTTCTCCGGCGTCCAAGCTCTGGCGACCAACCACCTCCGGCCACCAAGCTGCTGCCGCAAGGGGAAGAAGTGGGCGCAACTCCTTCCTTCTTTCCGGAATCTTGATTCCGTTCTTCGCTTGGTGGTTAGTCTTCCAATTTCTCTCTTGATATTCTTGTCGTGTCTTTGGAGGATCTAGTAGTTCTCGTCGACACGAGACTCGTGGCTTTGCGAAGTCATCCCGAAGAAAACTCGGCGTGGACGCGAATAGAGGCGGAGCTTCCAAGGGACGCTTACGGTTGGATCTCGTCCCTTCCTTCGAGTTACGCAAGTTAATACGTAAATTAGTTTACGTTTCTGCAAAATTTTAAATATATGATCATGTCTACACAAGATAAGGTTGCATGCTTAGATGTGTGGTTAAATAATTTGAGAAATTATTTATGCTAAACCTTCCGCTGCACGTAATTAATTTTAAAATTATGAACCCGCATCCATGTCAACATGCACCCGGTCCCAACATGAGCATGTAGCAAAAATATATTCTTGTGGTAAATATTGATTCACTCGCTTAGGTAAATTTTGTCCCAACAAGTCCGGCATTCAATGCACTCTGATCGTGCTCGCACACGAGTAAACTTGGTTCAGTGCACTCGAGACCCTAGATTTGCAGGCCCTTTGCATCCATACATGAGAGAGAATCTCTCCTTATGCATTTGTTCACATCATACATACATGTATAATAATATAAACAAACGATAGAGTCTTGAAATTCCCAATGTGGAACTGAAACTTATTCACAATGGAGTCTCCTAAATCCTTTCATGCAATTTTTTCCATTTAATTTCCAACAATCTCCCACATGAATGGAAATAAAGTATGTGATTACATTCAGAAGTTGAGTCAAGTATATGACAGGTAGATTTTATCCTTGAACCTTGCCTTGTGAATATCTATTTGCTTACTAGTTGACAATAGATACGATGTTCTTAAACTGTTCTGTCATTTATGTCAGCATTGACATATCTCACCTAGAACTTACCCTAGTACAACTCAGTTCTTATTAGTGTGTTCGTTATTGGTCATAAATACACTTGATTCTGTGAAAAGTTCTAAGAATTGTGCTTCTAATTCTCTTTGAAGCAATCTCAATTTTTTCTCACATAGGTGATTTTTAAAGAGTATTCCACATTACTCTACTAAATCATTAAAAGTAGTGTGTTTAACCTCCATCCTTCACTAATTTATTAGATCGTCCCTTATAGCGAGCAACTTTGTTAGTGCAGTTAGTTTGTCTCTTTGAACATAGTTCTTGAGATCTCTTGTCTACATAGATTTGTTTTCCTTTGCACCAACATTTCTCATTGATATTAAGCTTATCCCTTGTGATGAACTTGCAACTAATTCTCTATTTGTGATGTACTAGAAAAATCGGATAGATCAACTCGAAGTCTGAGATCTCCATGTCAATCCTCTCGACTATGTACCTCACAATCTTCACAATTTCGGGTCACCATCTTATACGCTGGGTTAAATTTGTCACTTGCCTCTCTAAATCTTCAATCATTAATCATCCTTCACAATGTTCAGCTTCCTCTATTGAAACTTTCTTGTTTCAATAGCATTTTATTGGATATGTGATAACTAGCATTTTATGCCATTTTATTTGCTCCTTTATTTAGCATTTTTTATCCTATCGTATGCTTAAACCATGTTTATACCATATTTTACGAGTAGGATTTATTTTTGAAGCTCATTATAATTTCCTCTAAATTTTAGTATTATTTCATGATTTTTGTAGGGAATTAAAGATTGGATCTTGGACCAAGGCTTGGTTCAATTCAAATGAAGATGGTTCGATTCAGCCAACCCAATTTGGACCCAAGGCTGAACCCAGGTCTGAACTAGGCTGAAGCTTGGCTGAACCAAGGGCTGGGTTAAGTGGGCTGCTGGGCTTGGGCTGAACTCATGGGGCTGAGCACACACAAGGGCTGAACCCATGCGCACAAATGAGGCTGGCTCGACTCATCATCGCATCGGACTCATCGCACGCAACCCATATACTCTCGATCCCCATCTCATCTTCCTCCACACACGCGACTTCCCTCTTCTCCACTCCATCGAAGGCCGGCGGTCCCTTCCACCTCGCTGCCGCCGGCCGGCCGATCATCCACCCTTTCCATCTCTTATCTTCCATCTTCCACCAAGGAACTATAGCCACCATCATCTTCTTCCTTCCATCTCTCCATCCTAACGCCGACTGATCGGGAACCCTAGAAGCCGGAGCTTACTCGACTCCATCTTCTCCTCCAATCCATCGAAGCCCCTTCTTCACAGCATCCTTCATCAGCAGCCGCACTTCACAGCTTCATCATCCAGCGATTAATCCATGTCTTCGTCAGATTCGGTTGTTAGTTTGATGTAGTGGGATGTTTGTGATTGATTATTGAATGCTTGTATCAATTTCTGTCCCTATGTTTAAGTTGCTTGCATTTGACTCAATTTTATTCACGCTTGTTAATTGTTTGATGAAATGCCCCAACCAATTGTTTTAGTTTATCTCAACTTAGATTTTTGCTACGTGTTATTAATTGAATGTTTCAAGTTTCTCTTATGTTTAAGTACGCAATTAGGTTAGATTAGGTTAAGTTTCCTTAATGCTTTCTTTCATGCATACCGTATGTTTGATGAATTATCTCTTCCATTAGTTGGATTCTAATTTGAACTTTCCTTATCTTAAATTCTAGCAATGTTTTGTTAGTTTGATTGCTTTATGTTTTCTTATAGTTGTCTTTCGATTGGATGCAATTAGGATTAGATTTCATACGTGCTTTGCTGTTTCATTTCGTAGTCTTAGTTTTCAAATCCCAAACCCCAGTTTCATATTAAAATCCAAAAGTAATAATTTGGAATCCTAGGATTATTAACCTATCATTACATTCCTTGAGAGAGACGACTCAAGTTACTCTATACTACATTAGTTTAGAGGAGTTCGATACTTAAATTGTATTTGAAACCGTAACATGACAAAAGCGGTTATCAAATTTGGCGCCGTTGCCGGGGAGTGTAGTGGTGTTTGATAATTTTAGGATTTGATTCTATTCTTATTTGCTTTATCCATTTGTATACGGGTGCTGCCATTTTGTTTGTTTTGTGACAGGACTGCAGGTTCAAAATGTCTTCAAATGAACAGTTAGAGATCAAATTTTTGATGGAGTTAAAATGTATGTTTACGCACGCTTATTCATCTACTTACCAGCAGCCAGGTTCACAATTTCAGCAGCAAGATTTTCAAGAATTTCAGCAGCCTTATTCAGATTGTCAGCAAAGCCAACATTTTAATCAGCCACCACAGCAATTTCAACCACCATTTCAGAATTTTCAACAAGGGTACAATCTAAATTTTCAGCAAGATTTTCAACCATTTCAGCAGCCACAACAGCAGTTTCAGCAGAATTTCTCAAATTTTCAACAACAATTTCATTATGATCAGCAAGGCTTTCAACCTGCACAGCAAGAATTTCAATTATACAACCAGAATTTTCAGAGCAATAATTTCCAGCAACAAATTTTATTACAGCAAGGGCAACAAAAGAATGATTCCACTCTTCAAGACTTGAAAAGACGCCTTGAACAAATAATTAGTGGAATGGAGCAAATGTGCGCCTAGGGATCGAGCCAATTACCTTCTCAAGCTACTCCTCAACAGTCAGATAGGTATAACTCATTTTCTAATTCTTACAGTTCTAATTGGGGGGATCAGTCATATTTCAGGTATGAGGATACACAAAGTCAATTTACTGAGCAATATCCAGCATATCAGAACCTACAAACATTTCAGGATGATCCTATGCCTTCATGGTCACATCCGGTTCAGCAACAAAATCCAGAACTTCCACTCACTCTGGAGCCACTTCTCACTCATTTACAGCAACATCAGGAGAGGAGTCTTCAGCAGTTGAGCACCCAGATTAGCGCTCAGATTCAGCAGCAAATTGAGAAGGATTTTCAGCAATTTAGCGCTCCATTTCAGCAGCATCATGGAGATTCAGAGGAGGTATTAGCTACAGAGACAGCTGAGTTGGAGGTTGCATCTGATCCATTTCCAGTTACAGATGATTTTATAGGTGTAGGGGATTGCACTAAGCCCCAGGGACCACCTATATTGATTGAGATGCCTTCAGAGGATAGGTTTGAGAGTGTAGGGGATTGCACTGAGCCCCAGGGACCACTCATACCTACTGGGCAGTCATTATCTATAGAGGCAGTGGAAAAGATGGATGGAAAAACTTGTGACAGCCTTGGACTTGATTCTGAAGCACTACAGGACCCTTCTCATCTTTTATTTTGTGATGATATAGTTTTTGTTGGTCCTAATTGTTCTAATATGGTTGTGGCAGATATGATTGATGAAGCATGCACTGGAGAGGAATCTATAGGTGTAGGGGATTGCACTGAGCCCCAGGGACCACCACAATTGTCTGGTACATTAGAAGATTCAGAGGACGAGCCAGAAAGTGTAGGGACTTGCAGGGTGGAAACAAGAACCCAAGAATCACCTGTTTCAGTTGGATGCCCACCAGAAACTGAACCTGAAGTGGAACATGTACTTGACCAGGAGGAAGCAACAGTCACATCTACTCTTGTAGAACCTCCATGTATTCTTCAGCACGATCAGGTAAGTATTTCTCCTTATTGTTTAGAAAAATTCATTGAGGTACCTATTATTGGTTGTGATACATCTCTTGATTCATCTTGTATTGAGCCTGATTGTGAAAAATTCATGGATGTACCCAGTGTTGACTTTGTTGGCTGTGGTGAAATTTTTGATACATTTATTGGCTGTGATGCATGCCTTGATACATCATTTGTAGAAAATAATTGTGAAAATTCCATAGAGGTGCCTCAGGTTGATTTCATTGGCTATGATATAATTTTTGATAACTCATATGTGGAGAATGTTTGTGAAAAATTCATAGAGGTACCCAAAATTGATTTCATTGGATGTGATGCATATCTAGATACATTTCATATAGGAACTGATTGTATTTCATTTCTTTCTTACCCTGCACGCATGAGGGAGGTATTGCATGGTTTTGTAGGGTGCCGTAGGATTCTGGAGTGGATGCTACAATTAAATAGACTCCAACCTCCTGGAAGGACTTCCAAAAAGCATCAAGAGGGAGGAGTTGCTCTTACTTTGACTTGTAGCACTTCACCTCTTAAGTGGACTTTGTACCTGAATCGCCTTCGACCACCGGAACACACTTATGTAAAGTCGAAGTGTGGGGGAGCAGTGCATTATGACATTGATCACGTGAAGAATGCTCTCTCAACTACTCAAATCCCACCACCACCGGGATGGATGCTACTCCTGAACCGACTCCAACCGCCAGGAATAAAGGGGAGTTTGTTCCTTTTCTTTTCCTTTCTTATTTTTCTTTATGTTTATACTTGCATGTTTATTTGCTTTTATACTTTGCATTTATACATTGTTTCCTCCTTCTGCATTTTGTTTGGTTTGGAATAAACTTTGCTTGATTTTCAGTGTATCTCCCTACATGTTCCTTTATTATGCTTTGAGAACCATAAAAGATGGTTAAGTCTGATTATTGAGTTTTGGTTTCCTTGTTATGCTTGGGGACATTAATTGCATTTAGTCATTTGTTGTGGTGATGGACTCTATCTTGATAGATTAAGCATGACATTTATTGTTCACCTAGTGAGGTTATTGCCATGCCTATTCTTAATCCTCTTATGTGTGATAGCATTTGTGATACTTGACACTCTAGAACTTGCTTTGATTCTTTTCGAAATTACATTAGCATAAGCTTACATGAATATGATGGAGGTAAACTCTCTTGTTGATCTCTTAGTGTTCCCTCTACTTTGCTATTGACACTAGTAAACATTTCACCTATTGTTTTCATGTTTCATTGTCTTTCCTTTATCAGATCTTCTCATTGCCATTATATTTTCACTGTCATATCTTTATTAGCTTATTCTTCCCTTGAGCATGAGAGCATGGGGTGATTGCATGATGAGTTACATTTTTATTTGTTTATTATTAGCCTCTGTTATTGTGAGTTATAGATGTTATTATGCTTTGTCACATCGTCTGAGGCAGGTTTTAAGTGTGGGGGAAAGATAGGTGTGTATGGACGAATGCTTGTTGAAAAAAAGAAAAAAATCTCTCTGTGAAAAAAAAGAGAAATGAAAAAAAAATGAAAGAAAAAAAGAAGTGAAAAAAAAGAAAAGAAAAGAATGGAAAAAATGAAAGAGAGAGAACAAAAAAACTCTCAAGCATTTGAGATTTTGTTAGTTATGAACAAGAAGGAATATTTTCTTGATGCATACTCTTTTGATATCATTGTTGAGAGAAATTCAAGAGTTACATTGTTGATACATACATGCATTTTTAGAGGTGTTGTAAGTGGTTGTTATGTATTATATTGAGAATGTGCAAGGAGAATTTTGAGTGTTGGATACTTGGTTGAGTTTTTATTGTGGCATATGGTTTGATTGTATACATCATGTTGATTGCCCCAATGCTTTCATATTCTCTTTGATCTTCATTGATCTTCTTTGTTATCTACTTTCTAGTTCTTTTGTCAGCACTTGGTTTCATCACTAGTTATTGAAAAGTCCACTTGATTTGTGTACTTATGCTATAGTAGTGGAGAAGTAGAAAATAAGCAAGCATATGGTAGTGCAATGTCATGAATGCTTTGAGAGAACTCCACTTTCATATCTGTTATTTTTGTGAGCGTCAGTGCATATATCTATCTTGTGAGGTTGTTGTCATGCTTAGTTTATTCAAGTTGATTGAAATTACCATGTCTTTTGACTTATGTGAGATTTGGAACCATAAATACATTGATTCTTGAGACTTGATGATCCTAAGTAACCTTCTTTTATTATTTTCAAGTATCGATAGGGGATGTAATGTTTGGGAGATATTTTATTTTCTTTTAGTTTTGTTTACTTGCTCGAGACGTGCAAGAATTAAGTGTGGGGGTGTGATAACTAGCATTTTATGCCATTTTATTTGCTCCTTTATTTAACATTTTTTATCCTATCGTATGCTTAAACCATGTTTATACCATATTTTACGAGTAGGATTTATTTTTGGAGCTCATTATAATTTCCTCTAAATTTTGGTATTATTTCATGATTTTTGTAGGGAATTAAAGATTGGATCTTGGACCAAGGCTTGGTTCAATTCAAATGAAGATGGTTCGATTCAGCCAACCCAATTTAGACCCAAGGCTGAACCCAGGTCTGAACTAGGTTGAAGCTTGGCTGAACCAAGGGTTGGGTTAAGTGGGCTGCTGGGCTTGGGCTGAACTCATGGGGCTGAGCACACACAAGGGCTGAACCCATGCGCACAAATGAGGCTAGCTCGACTCATCATTGCATCGGACTCATCGCACGCAACCCATATACTCTCGATCCCCATCTCATCTTCCTTCACACACGCGACTTCCCTCTTCTCCACTCCATCGAAGGCCGGCGGTCCCTTCCACCTCGCTGCCGCCGGCCGGCCGATCATCCACCCTTTCCATCTCTTATCTTCCATCTTCCACCAAGGAACTATAGCCACCATCATCTTCTTCCTTCCATCTCTCCATCCTGACGCCGACTGATCGGGAACCCTAGAAGCCGGAGCTCACTCGACTCCATCTTCTCCTCCAATCCATCGAAGCCCCTTCTTCACAGCATCCTTCATCAGCAGCCGCACTTCACAGCTTCATCATCCAACGATTAATCCATGTCTTCGTCAGATTCGGTTGTTAGTTTGATGTAGTGGGATGTTTGTGATTGATTATTGAATGCTTGTATCAATTTCTGTTCCTATGTTTAAGTTGCTTGCATTTGACTCAATTTTATTCACGCTTGTTAATTGTTTGATGAAATGCCCCAACCAATTGTTTTAGTTTATCTCAACTTAGATTTTTGCTACGTGTTATTAATTGAATGTTTCAAGTTTCTCTTATGTTTAAGTACGCAATTAGGTTAGATTAGGTTAAGTTTCCTTAATGCTTTCTTTCATGCATACCGTATGTTTGATGAATTGTCTCTTCCATTAGTTGGATTCTAATTTGAACTTTCCTTATCTTAAATTCTAGCAATGTTTTGTTAGTTTGATTGCTTTATGTTTTCTTATAGTTGTCTTTCGGTTGGATGCAATTAGGATTAGATTTCATACGTGCTTTGCTGTTTCATTTCGTAGTCTTAGTTTTCAAATCCCAAACCCCAGTTTCATATTAAAAATCCAAAAGTAATAATTTGGAATCCTAGGATTATTAACCTATCATTACATTCCTTGAGAGAGACAACTCGAGTTACTCTATACTACATTAGTTTAGAGGAGTTCGATACTTAAATTGTATTTGAAACCGTAACACGACAAAAGCGGTTATCAATATGCCCCCCCCTTTTCAATTTTTTAGTGTGATAGATGTAGAGGTATAAAAATAAGGGATGAATATAGGGTAAATCAGGGGCCACAACACTGTCACCCCCTTTAATGTAAACATATATTTTTCGCCCCTTTAATATTAAATTTCTGGCTCTGTCCCTGACTCTATTAGCTCTAATACCAACTAGCATCTGGCAAGATAGTGATTATCCTGTGAGTTAATGAGAAAGGAAATTAGAGGAGAAAGTAAGAAGAGAAAATCATCGTCCTCTAGGTTTTTCCAATAAAATGAAAAATTTTATATAATAATGGAAGATTAATTCCCAAACATCTCTAAACACATGTTTATATAGATTTGAACCCTAAAACCAAAATAAAGGAAAAAATACTAATATATAGACTACAATTTTTAACTTGTAAAGAAACAATTTTTTTTAAATAAAAATTATTAATAGACTAACAATTCTAAAATTTCTAGACGGACTCAAATATTAAAAAAAATAAAAGATATACATTATTAAAAATATCTAAATTATCAAAAATATCTTAAATACTAAAAGAATAAAAATTAATAATAATAATAATAATAATCTATGGGTCTTTATGCATCAACAATATTTATGAATAATGTTCGTGAATAACGTTTATGAATAATATTGATGAATCATGTCATCAATAAAACTGTTATTAACTTGCTAAATAAATAAATAAAAACTTTCAAAATGAACAAATAAAAAAATTATATTATCAAGCTAAATAACTAATCAAATAAGTTTAAAATATAAAATTTTAAATAACCAAACAAGTTTGAATTAAGAACTCGATAACTTTTAAATAAACCAAGCTCAAGATTAAAAAATCAAGTTAAACTTAAACAATCATTTTAACGGGTTAGTTTTGTGTTTAAATCTTTGTTTCATTTGACTCGATTATTTTATTAAATAAATTTGAATTTCATAAAACTTGAGCTTGACTTTTACAATCTTACCTTTTATAATGTATCCTCCGGACTAATTTCAAGTTTTCCTGGTCAAGCGGCAAGAATTTGACCACGCCAACCATTCATGCATAGATCTGTTAGATGGGCCGGCCCACGACAGAGCAAATGAAAACCCACACATGACTTTTCACATTATGTGCTTTAAGGTTAGCATTATTTTTCTTGTTTAATGTGTTCATTATGTGATTTGTAATTTGAGTATTGACATACTCAACGTGAGTTCCACCCTTGATTGTGGCAATAACATTTACAAAGATGACCTGTTTGAACAACATACACAAGGAAAAAAAAAACAATTGAAATCCAGTAGCTTACATCATAATAATCAAATGGACTTTGCATACCTACGGGTCTAGGTCTAGGCTGGTTACGGATCCGATCAAATCCATGTGCTGATTAATTTTCAACTTTAATTTTAAATTTTGAGGATTTTTTTTCTCAATCTATGGGTCAATCCGATCTCGTCGTGGGCTGATCTATCCGGGTCGCGAGCCCAAGCGGGTCAACCCATATTTAAATGGATTGATAAAATTTTAACCCAACCTATTTAAATTATTTGATAGGGTAGGTTAATCCGACAAGCCTAATAAAAATTGATGACTCTATTCAAGCATTCATCCGTCCATGATGCTCCCACAGACTGACACAGTCGGTACTCATATATGGTGTTGCTGCAATAGATCATATTCAATCCCGATGTGTGTGCAATGTCTTGTTGGTCACTTGACCCCAATTCAAAGAACCGAAATGCTAAGACAGAACCTATCTAATTTGTCTTCCTTCCAAACTGCGTGGGGAATCTCAGAAGCCACTGAGATGAGAATTATTATCTTTGCTCCACTGCATGCGTCCGTTATCTATAATGTCCACATGAAGTCGAATTATTATAACCTTCAAACCAACCTGCCAATCCTGTTTTGTTCGTTACTCGATCCCAATCGAGCTGATTCTTCTCGAACCAAATTAGGGGCGAGTCCAGATGGAGTCTGTGTAGACATCTCTATCGTTCACAGGTAAAAGTATTCACGTCCGCTAAACATTAAGTCGAAATGAACGAAAATACAGATAATCCGCAGCCTTCTATATTCGGATGCATGAAAGCAGAATAAAGCTGTGGAAAGGACACGGGCAACTCTTATGGAATTGTCAAAGGAAAACAAGTGGATTCCTTCAAAGCAAAGCAAGACTCTGTAAAAGATGAAATAATGAATACAGATTCGTTTAACACCAATACACCATTGGCACACTTTACGATGAAATTTGGATTTTCTCCAAATCACATTAATTCTAACAACAAAATAAAAATTTGAAAGAGAAAACATAAAACATATAATCATGAATCTATTGTTTAATCATGACATTACACAAATAAAAATATAAATTGAATGACAATGAACCTGATTAAAGAGTCATCATCTTTATCGTAATGTCGTCAGCTTGATCTCTATGGAAGAAGATACAATGGAAAAAAAAAGAAAGATCTTCCAAGGAATTTAGGATTGACGACACCGTAAAATTTCTTGTCAATGGGAATAAGAAACTAGGTCAAGATGATACCCTAAACTTTTGGGACCACTCCTTTATATAGGAATTCAATCTGTTATCAACCTATAGATAATAACAGATTAGTCTAAAAAATTCTATATATTGAATATGCATCTTATAATCTGAAACTCAATAAACAAAAATTAAATTAATTTAAGATCTCATTAATTTAAGATCTCATATTATATTTATATATATAGAACTTATAAATAAATCCACTTAATAGGGATAATAATATCCAACACTTTAAATTGACCAAAACTTCATTATCTCTTTTAGGACAACAGCCAAAACCCTCGATCAAGCCCGAAAATCCTCAAACTGTTATACAAGAATGCATCGGCCACCCCTTTTATTTCTCACTCTCGTAAAGCTTAAAACAGTATGGAGGTCCAACAATTAGGGCAATTACCGTTAGGAAAACATGAAAGTGCAAAATCTTAAAGCAATCCACTCTAGAACACCAAGGTAACATCTCAGAAATTGTATAAAAAATTGTGTATGAGTTTGCAAAGGCAAAGTCAGAGCACTAGGAAATCAGATTGTGAGGAAGAACACACGAGTACAGTGCAAAAATAAGGATGAACATTGCTCCTCTGTTCATCATGAACAAGAGCGAGGTTCAGTGGTTGGCCTATCGTCGTCTGTATCCATGAAACAAGTAACTCGGTGATCCTCCAAGCCGATACAATAGGCAAGGGAAGTTATCTAATAGGGATTTTCGATGGACTTACAATCTGTGTATTTGATCTTTAATTCAATATAAATAAACAGCAGAGTATCTGATATCATCCATATGATCGATACATAAAAGTAAGCACTAGACGTCTCGAAAGCAGAGAACAAAACGAAAACAAAGTGGTGCCATGTGTTAGGTTTCCGCTTGCGTACGGATCGCACCTTGTTGTTCTTGAAGAAGAAGAAGAAGAAGAAGAAGAAGGAGGAGGAGGTGACTAATGTAAAATATAAATAACGCAGGCACTTAAGTAGACAATAAATATTTATATGCAGGAATCTGATAAGGAAATAGCGAGTTAGAAATAGTTATCCGGTTGAAGCGTCGGCGTGCCGACTATCCTTAGAGAATTGATTGCCGCCCTACGATGCAAAGGCTCCCGGCAAAATTCCCCCAAGATCCGACAACCTCGCGACGTTCGTAGGTGCACTCCAAGACGAACGCTGCCTTCGGACTCAACCTCAGATCGCACTAGACGAAGCCTCAAGACCAACCGACCGAAAACCGAAGAAGCCGAAGAGAAATGCTCAGAAAAAAGCAGAGGATCTCGCTCAAAGAACAGAGCAGAAGAGAAGAGAGAAGTCAGTGTCTTGCTCTGCCTTCTTTCTCTCCTTTTATAGATCCGAAGAGGCAATACATTGCCTCTTCGTGCTGAGGAATCGCGACCACGCGAAGCGTCGCGTCGAGCGCGATTTCTCTCCTGCGCACGCCTGTTTCGCAGCACCTGATCGGTCACCGGACCGATCAGGATACGTCCTGATCGGTCACCGTGACCGATCAGGATACTTCCTGATCGGTCACCGTGACCGATCAGGATACTTCCTGATCGGTCCCTGTGACCGATCAGGCTATTCTGTGGGTGCGTGGTTCTTTCCAAAAACATATATTGAAATTCAAAAATCAACAATCCCCCACAAATTTCAAAATATTTTTTGGAAAAATAAAAAAAAACAGGTCCTGAGGCTTTGTTGTAACGAGCTTTCAGTGAAAATACCTTCCGGTTTGAATTTTCACCTAAGTAAACCAATTTTATTCACACAGGTTTGAAGTGAACTAAGTCTTGAACTTAAACCTTTAATATGTGAAAATCAATTGGCAACAACTCATCACAGGCGACGGTTGAATCCTTCTGGGTTGGTGCATTACGGCCATGCCACCGAATCTTGTTTCATAAGTGTTAAGGAGAGTTGCCCAGACCCCCCACACTGCGGCCTCACAGTTACACTTACATAGGTGAGTTCTCCAAGGATGTACTGCAAGCATCCTGTCATAAAGACCTTGAAATCATTAAGAGCCCCTAGGCTCATCCTTACTAGCAGTCAAGCATCTATCCAGGGAAGAGACTATGAGATTACATCTCAATCAGTTTGATGCTTACGGTTCACCCTTATAGCTTGTTTATACCACATTGAACCTACTTTTTGGGATCTCCAATCAGATAGGTTGGGTTGCCGCTATAGATGAAACCAAGATAGGCCTCAGTCCCATTCCCTTACTGGATCTCTTGATTTTCTCAGAATCAAGACCTTTTGTGAGTGGATCAGCAATATTGTCTTTTGAACTTACAAAGTCCAAAGACACCACTCCAAGAGACACTAGTTCACGAACAGACTTCAATCTGATTCGTACATGTCTCTTCTGTTTCTGGTTATACTTGGAGCTTCTAATCTGAGCTATTGTTGTTTGATTATCACAGTGTACTGAAATAGAAGGTATTGGCTTAATCATCAAGGGAATTTCAGACAGAAGACCCTTAAGCCAATCTGCTTCAGTTACTGTGGTATCCAAAGCACACAATTCTGCCTCAGATGTAGAACGGGATATAATCGTCTGTTTAACAGACCTCCAAGCAACTGCACCGCCTCCAAGTGTAAAAACATAGCCAGTAACGCCTTTACACTCAGCGGTGTCAGCTATCCAACTGGCATCACTATATCCCTCCAGGACTGCAGGGAACCTCCCATAGCACAAGCCCAAGGATATAGTACCCTTTAGGTATCTGAGTACTCTGTCTAATGCATCCCAATGCGTTCTGTCCGGACAGCTGGTAAACCTGCTCAATTTCGTTATAGCAAAAGAAATATCAGGTCTAGAACAATTTGCCAAATACATTAGACTACCTATTATTTGGGAATATCTTAGTTGAGACACGGCCACGCCACTCTTATTCTTATGGAGAGTCTTTGAAGGATCATAGGGTGTGACAACTGATTTAACTTGGCTATAGCCATATTTCTCTAACACTCTCTCAACATAGTGTGACTGAGAAATTGCTATTCCATCAGTTGAGCGAGTCAACTTTAGCCCTAAAATCATGTCAGCACAACCCATATCCTTCATATCAAACTTCCCACTTAAGAGGGCCTTGGTCTCATTAATAATTGAAAGGTCAGATGCAAACAATAAAATATCATCTACATATAAACATAAAATAATACATCTCTCGCCTTTCAGTTTAGTATATACACATTTGTCAGAGTCATTAATTTCAAAGCCAAACGATAGCATAGCACTATCAAATTTTTCATGCCATTGCTTTGGGGCTTGTTTCAAACCATATAGAGATTTAACTAACTTACAGACTTTATTCTCACTTCCAGAAGCTACATATCCCTCTGGCTGATCCATATATATCTCTTCTTCAAGATCTCCATTAAGAAATGCTGTTTTGACATCCATTTGATGGACCTCAAGATGATATATGGATGCCAGTGCTATCAATACTCGGATTGTAGTAATTCTAGTAACAGGGGAATAAGTGTCAAAATAGTCAATCCCTTCCTTCTGTTTGAATCCCTTAGCAACCAGACGGGCTTTGAACTTATCTACTGACCCATCAGGTTTTAACTTCCTCTTAAATACCCATTTACATCCAATGGTGGTGCAACCAGGAGGCAAATCCACTAACTCCCAAGTGGCATTAGAGATAATAGAGTCCATTTCATTTTTAATGGCTTCTTTCCAATGCTTAGCTTCAGGAGAAGCCATAGCATCTCTATATGTCACAGGGTCACCTTCTATATTATAGGTGATAAAGTCTTGGCCTAAATCTTTAGACACACGTTGCCTCTTGCCCCTTCTCAATTCTGTACACTCACTAGATTTATCTAATCTAGAGTGACTTGAGGAAGGTACACCCACTAAGGATAATGGGACCTCTATGGAGGCAGAGTCATCTCTAGTAGGAGTACTAGAAATAGACTGAGGTGTTCTAGTCTTCATAGGAAATATATCCTCAAAGAATGTAGCATCACGAAGCTCTACAATAGTGTTTGCATCTATTCCAGATATTTCTGATTTGATAATCAGAAACCTATATGCAGAACTATTCTGAGCATAACCCAAGAAGACACCATCTACAGTTTTCGGACCAAGTTTTTTCCTTTTATGTTCAGGTACTAGCACTTTTGCAAGGCACCCCCACACTTTTAGGTATTTCAAACTTGTCCTTCGACCTTTCCACAGTTCATATGGGCTTTTATCCCTTGACTTCATAGGTACTCTATTTAACACATGACAGGCAGTGTATAGAGCCTCCCCCCACAAGAAGTTGGGTAACCCAGAACTTCCTAACATGGAATTAATCATATCTTCAAGGGTTCGGTTTTTGCGTTCTGCTACACCATTAGATTGAGGACTATATGGAGCAGTGACCTCATGAATTATACCTGAATCTTGACAAAATTTTTGAAACAGGTTTGAGGTGAACTCTCCACCCCTATCAGACCTTATCCTCTTAATGGTTTGGTTTGTTTGATTTTCAGCTTCAGATTTAAAAATTATAAATTTATCTAAAGCTTCATCTTTAGTTTTCAGCAAATAAACATAGCAATAACGAGAGTAATCATCAATGAAGGTAATGAAATACCTTTTATGGTCTCTCGTTATTAAACCGTTAAACTCACAACAGTCAGTATGAATTAATTCTAAAATATTAGAATTTCTATCAACTGATTTGAAGGGTTTACGGGGCTGTTTATATTGCACACAAACTTCACATTTTTTCTTATCATTTATGGCTTGCTTAGGAATCATGTCAAGATTCATCATCCTTTTTATAGTTTGAAAATTAACATGTCCTAATCTATCATGCCACACATCATAAGACTCAATGTTATAAGAACAACCAATATCATTAATTTTATTAATAATCGTATTTTCAACATTGAGTTTAAATAAACCTTCATTAAGGTAACCCTTTCCAATAAAGGTTCCTAAATGTAACAATACAACTTTATTACATTTGAAGTTTAGCTCATAACCAGCACGAACTAATTTTGACCCGCTAATCAAATTCCGTCGGACCGCTGGAACATGGTGCACCTCATGCAGTGACAGGACCTTCCCTGAGGTAAATCTCAAGTCAACTCGTCCAATCCCTAACACTCTGGCTGCAGAATGATTCCCCATGGTTACGGAAGTGCCTTCAATTACCCATTGCTGGTGCTGGTCACAACATTGACCTGTTCCTTGGTGTTTGGCACATTGCCTTGGTTCTTCTTCTTGTCCTTCCGTTCAGGACAAAATTTGGCAAAATGTCCAACTTGTCCACAAGCCCAGCACGGCCTAGTCCCATGCTTCTTTTGAACCTTTGGTTTGGGTTTCATTTTGTTTTTCATTTTTTGGTTTTTGGACTTGTTCTTGTCAGAAGAGACTACCACATTTGCCTTTGGAGCAAAATCCATAGGTATCTCCTTATCATTATCCTTATGTTGCTTCCGATGTTCTTCCTCAATATTTAAGGCAATCATTAAATCTTCAAGAGAGATTTTACCTCTCCTGTGTTTAAGTGTCATGCCAAAATCTTCCCAACTCGGAGGCAACTTTTCGATGATAGACAAGACTTGAAGTTTCTCGGGTATCGGCATTTCTCCCTCAGCAAGACCGTGAATCAAAATTTGAAATTCATGGGTCTGCTCAATGACAGATCTACCCTCAACCATTTTGAAGTTTAAGAATTTCCCCACGGTGTACTTCTCTAAACCAGAGTCCTCGGAGTTATATTTTTTATCCAAAGATTTCCATAACTCTTTGGCCGAGGTTGTAGAGCAGTACACATCAAATAGTGCGTCCGAGAGGGCGGACAGGATTCTCCCATGGCAGAGATAATCCCTCTGTTTAAACCTCTCAGTAGAAGCACTACGGGCAGGTTCTTCTTCATCAGTTGAAGGAGGGTCTGATTCTATAACAGAGAAAAGCCCCAGCGTAGTAAGCCAAAATTTCATTCGTTGTTGCCAACGTTTGAAGTTTTGCCCGGAAAACCTCTCGGGTTTGGCGCTAGCCTCATCAGACCCCGACGTTCTAATATTTAACATGTCTACTTAGGCACAACTCAATTCTCTAAGATTGTAAAATATAAATAACGCAGGCACTTAAGTAGACAATAAATATTTATATGCAGGAATCTGATAAGGAAATAGCGAGTTAGAAATAGTTATCCGGTTGAAGCGTCGGCGTGCCGACTGTCCTTAGAGAATTGATTGCCGCCCTACGATGCAAAGGCTCCCGGCAAAATTCCCCCAAGATCCGACAATCTCGCGACGTTCGTAGGTGCACTCCAAGACGAACGCTGCCTTCGGACTCAACCTCAGATCGCACTAGACGAAGCCTCAAGACCAACCGACCGAAAACCGAAGAAGCCGAAGAGAAATGCTCAGAAAAAAGCAGAGGATCTCGCTCAAAGAACAGAGCAGAAGAGAAGAGAGAAGTCAGTGTCTTGCTCTGCCTTCTTTCTCTCCTTTTATAGATCCGAAGAGGCAATACATTGCCTCTTCGTGCTGAGGAATCGCGACCACGCGAAGCGTCGCGTCGAGCGCGATTTCTCTCCTGCGCACGCCTGTTTCGCAGCACCTGATCGGTCACCGGACCGATCAGGATACGTCCTGATCGGTCACCGTGACCGATCAGGATACTTCCTGATCGGTCACCGTGACCGATCAGGATACTTCCTGATCGGTCCCTGTGACCGATCAGGCTATTCTGTGGGTGCGTGGTTCTTTCCAAAAACATATATTGAAATTCAAAAATCAACAACTAAACCCTACCCTTCTGTCTCCGGTTCCACGTTAAGATCGAGGCTCCGCGGCGCGACAATCTCGGCCGGTTGCTCCTCTGCTGCGGGAACGCTGAGAGAAGGACTTGAGCTGTCGCTTTTCACCCCATCAGGACCGGCAGCGAAGTCTTCCAGTGAGAACTCAGGGTTCCACCGCGTCGAGCCGTCGCCGGCCACCACGGTCCTCTGGCCACTGGCGAAGCGACGGGAGGCATCGCGCATCTGGCGGAGGATGGCGAAGAACTCCTCCACTTCGTCGTCATTCGCCGCCGGAGGAGCAACCTCGTCGGGCCTCGGCCTCGATGGAAGGCGGCCCTCGCAGCACCGGGCCCCCCTCCGCTTCCTACCCGACCGCTCCATGATCAAACGGTAACGAGGAACGCAGTCTATTTATTCTAAACCGAAGAAGAAGGGAAAGGTCGAGAGAACGAAGACGAAAAGTTTGTGTTTACTTGAGATGAAAAAGATAGGACTGCTATGGAGAGATTCTCAAAATTATATAGCAATAATTAATAAAAACATCTAAATTTTTTTATGTGTTTGTGTTAACTGGAGAAAACTCCCTAATTCCAAACTGGCCTTTGCATGCACTCCCCACTTAATAAATTCTTTACATTCACTCCCTAATATATTGAGTATAAAAAACTGAAAACTCAGTATACATTGTAAAGATTTGAGTATAAATTGTTTGAGATTGAGTATTAATTTAAGAAATTTGAGTACAAAGTTTCGGTGACCCCTCATGTAAAAATCTTGATGTCGTGAGTATAAAAGAGTGAAAACTCAATATACATTATAAAGATTTGAGTATAAATTGTTTGAGATTGAGTACTAATTTAAGAAATTTGAGTATAAAATTTCGACGACCCTTCATGTGAAAATTTTGATGTGGTGGATACAACCTCATCTACTCAAATTTCTAAATTTTATACTCAAATTTTTTTAAATAATACTCAATCTAAATCAATTCATACTTAAAATTTTGATAATGTATACTGAAATTTTTATTATATTCTGAAACAATGTATACTCAAATTTTTTCAAACAATACTCAAATTTCTTAAATTAGTACTCAATCTCAAACAATTTATACTCATATATTTACGATTTATACTGAATTTTTACTTTTTTATACTAATAAAAAAAACACATAAAACTATCTTGTCAATCCCATCAGGGAGTGCATGTAAAGACATTTTTGGTTGGGAAGTATATGCAAAGCCCACTTTAATGTTGAGGAGTTTTCTCAAATTTTCCCTTTCTTTTACAATCAATGTTTCGACCTTTTATTTTAATTATTTTAACATTGAACGTATAATACAAACTTATAATCTTCACAAAACACCAAAAAATAATTATCAAACAATTATTTTAAAAAAAAGATCGAAAACATATTGTAATCGTTGAAATGAAGATAATTCATATTTATTTAAATATAAGATATCATGTGAATGGTGGGATAAAAATGCAATAGCTTAAGATGTTTAAATATGGAAAAATGCTATGCTCACGTCAAAATCATAAGGAAAATCTCAAAGAATAATGTGGCATCGCAATTACAGCGATTTTCGACGGGTTCATCATACTCTTCAGGGTATAGTTTGATTCGGAACGATGATTGAAGGCCACTAATGGTGTTCAGGCGATAATCGAACATATATGTTAGTGCCCTAGTTAGTTTTAATGTGATCAACCAAGTTAAATTAGGTTCTGTTGATTTTTGATCCCTCTGTCTAACTGTGCAGGAACTCAGGAGCGGAGGAAGTCGAGCGTAAGATGCAGTGGACGAAAAAGATTGCACTAGGAAGTGAGTCAACGGTTTGGTGCATCCGAGGGACGTGAAATCCGCGGAAAAATACATCGGTGGAGCGAGAAGGTCGTGTGCAGCGTCCGAGGGACGAGAAGTCAGAAGGAAGAATGCTCGAGGGGCTAAAGGCCGGAGTCGGGTTCGGGTGAGCATAACTCCAGTTGATCAGAAATCACCCAAAGAAGACCTGTTGAAATTTAGTCAGCGAGCTGTTGACTAAAGGCTTCTCGGGTGCCCATAAGGATACAGGCGCTCGGGATCTCGGGCGTCTGAGCACTCGGGCGCCCCTATGCATACAGGCGCCCGAGAGTTCATAGTAATCAACCAATCTACCGTTTGCGACCGTTGCGTACCGGATAACATCCAGACCACGTGTTGTCAGACGCCTTGGAGCACTCAGGCGCACCAGTACTGGCATATAAGCAAACGGATAAGTTTGATCGGGGCTATAAATAGGCCCATAGAGCTCAATTTTAATGCATCCATTAACTGTATACAATTGATTTCTTAGTTTCTTCTGTCTTGTGTTTCAAAGTTTGTAAAAGGCTTCTCCGCTAGAATGAGATTTTAATAGTGAGTTTCAGTCATCTTGGATTAGCAATCACTTAGGTTGCAACCAAATAAATTTCTGTGTTTGAGCCTTTTACCAGTTTAATTTGTTTATATTTGTTTTAACTAATTATTGTAACTAATCTGAATTCTTTGTGAGACCGCACAAAAGATTTAGTTTTATTTTACAGCGGCAATTCACCCCCTCTTGGCGGTCCACCTCGACTTGACAAGTGGTATCAGAGCCGGGACGCCGCAAAAGGACTAACCGCCAACTGTAGGAAATTCTAAAGAATGGTTGGACTAGTGATCTACCCGCCGAAGTTTGAGGAGGAGCTCGCAGTATGGAAAAGAAAAATGAAGATATTTTTTTCTACTGATAACAATGAAAAATGATTTTTCAGCTCCGTAAAATAATGAAGGAAAAATCAAGGAAACTGGCTTCTGGAACAAAAAGGAGCAAGCTGACGCAATAACAAACGGAAAGGCGGAATTCCATCTACTGATCGTCCTCCCCGAACAAGATTTCAATAGAATTGGGTTGTACGACTCGACAAAGGAACTTTGGGAAAAGTTCCTGGAATTGCATGATGGCACCTCGGAGGCGAAACTGGCATGATGAGACATCCTACGAAGCCTGCTTACCAACCTCCAAATGGAAGATGAGCAGTCAGTTGCTCAACTGCACGCTAAGGTAAAAGTGCTAATCGCATGCCTTGAGAATCTCGGAGAAAGGTGTCAAGTCGTGACGCTCAACAGTACGTACTAAATGCCTTCCCGAGAACCCTGGATTGGACCTCAATAATCGACGCGTATTTTATTTTAAAAGATCTTGAAATAAGTACTCTAGAACAATTGTTTTCGATTTTAGAGCTTCACGAATCTTGATGTGTAGGGAAGAATAGGAAAGCGGACAATGTCACTCTGAACGCAAGGAGACACCAGATTGACGAGGAGTCAATGGACGATGAAAATACAATGGAGATGGTAAAAAATCTTAGAGGTTTTTTTAAAAAGGCTAATAAATTTTCTAAGTTTCAGGGTAAAAGACGATCTCCAAAGAAGTGTACAGTTCGATGCTATAACTGTAAAGGGGAGAGTCATAAAAATGACTAATGTCCCAAACTTAAGAACCAGTCAAATAAGAAGAAGGCGTTGAAAGCCACTTGGGACAAGATCTTGTCTGATGAATCGGAAGCCGAAGAATACGCTGGATTTGTACTGATGGCAAATCATCAAGAGGACAGCACTGAAGAAGGAAAGCTACGCCAGAAGACAGCAACGACGAAGGGGGAGTTCCTATTTCTGAAAGTGACTCGGTAAGTAAGGTATGTTTCCTCCCTCACGATCAACTGTACTCAGGTATAAAAGAAATGCTTAAAGCTAATCTTAAATTAGAAAAAGAGAATCAAAAATTAAAAATATAATTGATTAATGAATGTTCTTATGATGTTTCTGATAAATTGAAAAATTAAAATATTAGTTTGAGAAATTTAGTTGAAAAATTAGAATTTCAGATAGCATGTTTACGCCGAAAGAAAAATAGTTATCCTGATAATCTGAACTGGTATATTAAAAATCACAGGGGCTAACTTAGAAAAGTATCTAAGAACTATATTACGGCAAAATTCATAATTAACCCTGTAAATAGGAACTTGTTTGGGTTCCTAAGTCTTTACTGAATTAATTTTCAATCATTATATGCTTTAGTACTAACAGTTTTTTTATTATTTTTTTCAACTGATTATTTACTAGTTTTGAAAAATGAATAGCGGTGAAATTTAAAATTGATAAAACTATGTTCATATTTTTTTCTTAATACATAAATATTTTCTTTATTTATTGTGAATTTTTGGGATTTGTCCGGTTATTTTTTGAATTTTCACAATTTTTACATTCGAAATTTGAATTTTAAATTTTAAAAATAGATAAAAATTTATTTTCCCAGATCTGATTTTTCCGAATCTAGATATAATCAATAGACCTCAGTAAAATTTCACTCGATTTTTTTTAAGTGCTTTTGAATTTTAATTATTCATTCTTTAAAAATTCTACTCAATCAGTATTTGATTTAATTTTTAGTCACATATAAAGTTTCTAAGTCGAAAATTTTTGTAGAAGCTTAAAACTCTATTTCCCATTTATACAATAATTTTCAAAATTTTCTAACATGTTTTAAACTTCTATGATTTTTTTAAAAAAACTTATATGTTAACTTTAAAATAATGTTTAGAGATTATTTTATTTATATTTTCAATTTTTTTTCCTTTCCCTAGCTTTTGGTGTGCCCTTTTTTTTTTGTGTTGTGATAAAAGAGGGAGAGTGGCTTAAGTTCAGGGGGAGGCGGTGATGTTTTAGTTTGCAAATATTTCTTTCATGCTTAGTGTTATTTCTTTTAGTTTAACCCTAACTGAACTTGGGTTGATACACATCAAAAAGGGGGAGATTGTTGATGCCTGGTTAGTTTTGATGTGATCAACCAAGATAAGTTAGTTCCTATTGGATTTTGATCCTTCTGTCTAAGTGTGCAGAAACTTAGAAGCAAAGAAAGTTGAGCGTAAGACGTAGTGGACGAGAAGGATTGCAAGGGGAAATGAGCCGACGGGCTTGGTGTATCCGAGGGATACAGAAGCTACAGAAAAGTACATCGGTGGAGTGAGAAGGATGCATGCGACGTCCGAGGGAAGAGAAGCCGGAAGGAAGGACGCTCGAGAGGTGAAAGGCCGGAGTCGGGTTCGGGTGAGCCTAACTCCGGTTGACCAGAAATCACCCAAAGAAGACCCGCTGAAATTTGATTAGCGAGCTGCTAACCAAAGGTCTCGGGGGCCTAAATGGATACGGGCGCCCGGGATCTCGGGCGCTAGAGCACTCGGGCGTCCCTATGCATACAGGCGCCCAAAAGTTCATAGTTATCAGATAATCTACCGTTTGCGACCGTTGCGTACTGGATAACATCTAGACTACGTGTCAGGCGCCCTGGAGCACTCAGCCGCCCCAATGCTGCTACGTCAGCAAATGGATAAGTTTGTCCGAGGCTATAAATAGATCCTTAGAGCTCAGTTTCAATGCATCCATCAATTATATATAATTCATTTGTTAGTTTTCTTCTGTCTTGTGTTTCAAAGTCTGTAAAAGACTTCTCCGCCAGAAGGAGATTTTAATAGTGAGCTTTAGTCGTCTTGGATTAGCAACTACCTATGTTATAACCAAGTAAATATTTGTGTCTGAGCTTTTACTAGTTTAATTTGTTTATGTTTATTTTAACTAATTATTGTAACTAATTTGAATTCTTTGTGAGGCTATACAAAAGATTTTATTTTATTTTACAGCGACAATTCACCTCCCCTCTTGTCGGTCCATCTCGACCCGATAATATACATATATATTACTATATTTTTTCTTAAAATTTTCATTGAGATTTCTATCATTGCTCTTAAATATGAATAAGATATACATTAACCTAACGGCCGGAATATTTGAAAACTAAAAAAAAAATATTAAATCGTTCCTCTTCTGTTTTTCCATTCAACCACGCCGTTGATTTTCTGCGGGATGGGATGAGCAGCATGGACAAAATCAACGGAGAGAGATGGTCAGCTTTAATTTCGAGAAGCTTTCTTTTATCGTCGAATAGAAAATCAGTGCAGCAAAATTTCAAATCTTTCTCGATGGAATATTGTTTTAGAAAAATATATGTCCCTTTTAAAGTTGAACAAATGACGTACTGTACGAGATAAAAAAGGAAAATTTATCAGGAATTGCCCCAAGGATGCATTCAAAATTTGAAATACTAAAATTTGAAAATGTCCAAAAAAAAGGGTAAGATAATATAATACATAAATATACATAAATTTTATCTTATTCTAATATAAGAATTTATTTAATTAAAAATTAAAATTTTGATTTTAAAATTTTTAAAATATACTTTTAAATTAAAATTTGAAATTTTTTTTGAATTAGATAAATTATTTTTTAAAATTTAAAATTTAGATTAAGATTTAAAATTTTTTTATTAAGATTTGTAATTGTAAATTTATCTTTTAAATTTATCTTTTTAATATTTAAAATTTTATTTTCTAAATTTTTAGAATTAGAAAAATTAAAAAATTAAAATTACTAATAAATTTTGAATTATTTTCAATGTGAAAAAATATTAATATAATTTAATTTTGAGCTACATTTTTTTTTAATTTACAAGGGGTATCTAAGCTTACGCACTAATCCACTTGGCTGACCGGCTTTGCCCCATAGCCTTTAACAAGAGTCTCCACCGGTCAACGAGGGTAAATCACGGGACGAAGACACGTGGCGACTTCACCACTGATGATATCAGTACCCAATGGCCTGACCACGTAGCAGCCTATGGCGATTTTTCCGTCAGCATACTGCGTGCTTTATCAGGGAGGAATCGAACTCAGAAAATGAGGGATTATCCAAGTGAGTCATTATCAATCGCGTCATGTCTACTAGAGCAATTTTTTTTCTGAGTTACACGAAATCAATTGAGAGTGGGTTAATAAAAATTCAAATTCTTAATTAAATACTAAAATATATAATAATTATTGTAATAATAGTTTTTAAAATCAACATTGTAACTTTATTCATTATCTTTTTTCTCCGAAAAACTGAACCATCATTATTATAGGTCTATTATGATTTAGATGAGGTTTAATGTGAACTTGTTTTTTTTTAAGACTAGAACTATGTCTAGTTAATTTTTCAACAACATTTTAATATTTTCATAGTGACCGAAATAAATAATAAATGATATTGTTAGATGTTTTACAATCTTAGAAATTAACATGACCTAAAATGTGTCAATTGAAATCTATTAATGGACTTAAACAGATTTGATTAGGCTCATTTCAATTCTTGTAGATTATTGAAACGATAAAGAATTCAACGGTGCTTTCCATTGCTTATTTTAGTCTATCTAGATATTAAAATATTATTAAAAGAATCAATTATAATACGATCTTGATCTCTGAAAAATCATGTCTACGTTGTGCTTGATCTGAATCAGACGAGATCTGTGTAATGTAAATCAACACTATCAACGGTACTAATGTAATTAAGGTGTGATATTGATTTTAAAAAATATGCGTCATAATAGTTATTGTATGCATGCATATGAAATAGAAAAGAGAAAAGAGAAAAAAGGAGATTATAATTAGGAGAGAGAAAAGATAATAGAGTGACAAAAATGATAATTTATTCGTCCAAGGTGCCAATTAGTTCGTTCAGAGATAATATGAAAAGTATAAATTATGATAATTAAGAAGGGAGGTAGATGGGAGGTGAGTTATATGGGCTTGTAGGGATTTATGTCATGCCAAGTGCCGTCGTTCGACTTTTCGACCTCAATTCGATAAGACAAAAAGAGAGAACGTACAGGAGCATAGGAGAGAAAAAAAAACAGAAAATTTGAAAAAGAGTAAAATGACCCCAAAAAAAACACATCATTTTCAAATCTTAAGACCCTCTCGATCCATTTCGAATTTTAAATACGCCCTTGCGCAATTCTCGAAAATTATTGACTTACCATTATTCTCAAGGCTATCCATCGGTGACTACTGCTTTGTTTATTTGAAAGCGCATAAGACGGACTGCAAGGAAAGTCGAGACACTTTTCCTTATTTATATATTAAAAAAATTAATGGATGGATTTCAAATTGATCCGTTGATTATTTTATTTTTTTTATTGTGTGAGTTATCTGTTCAAAATTTAACTGGACAAATTTTTCATCCATCTTACTTATCGCCTGTGAAAATCGCGAGACGTGAGATCATCACCGGCCTTGCCCCCACCGTCACCAGACGCAACTCCCAAGGGTTTCCGACGGAATATAAATTTCATCGATATTTTCATCCCTATTTCTTAATTTTTTTTATAATGTGTATGTTTCGAAATGAATTGATGTCGACGATCAATCATTAGGGTTCAACTTATGAGGATGATGGTAAAAAGAAAGAGCTCTCATCCTATAAGATTAATATGAGCGTTAAAGGAACACATCGGAGATTGTCCGACGGAGTCCGTTTCGACGCTCAAGTCAGTGCCTGAATATCTTAGATGGAAGAAAATAAGGACAAAAGTACGAGTTAGAATATGCGTAACCCCCTTACCTGGGGGTTGGAGTACCTTTTATACATGAGGTGGTAGACACACGTATCCCACGTTCTTCTCTACGTCCCCTTAACTGTCGGTTACTGGATAATCTTTGTAACGGTCTTCGCAGCCATTAAATCTGAGTCGTTGACCTAATTAGGATTTTAATGACTACGTATTATGGATCATGATTATCCCGTAATAATTGGTGATGATTATCCATAGATCCAGAAAAATGGTACAATTACTTGAGATCGAGTGCTCCTTGGGCTCCGCTACCCCGAGATGATCTCGGGGTCTTTTGGCCCGGGAGGTCTTAGGCGTTCGCCTTCCCAAGGTGATCTCGGGACCTGATCTCCCGAGGTGATCTCGAGCGTGTGTCCTCTTGGAGTGATCTCAGGAGTAGGTCTACCCGAGGTGGTCTCGGGAATCTACCTTCCCGAGGGGATCTTGAGAGTCGAGAAAAGAAAGTCATCAAGACATGGTAGATCTCACCACATAGCTTCTTCAATCCACGTATCAGCCACGGGGTGCTCAGCCTCATCATAAGTCCTTCCCTTCAAGTCTAATCGAAGGAAGTGTGACTAACTGATTAGACTAGTGGTGTAGCGAAGAAACTAGGTTATGGTGGGTCCCTGCACTCATTACTACTTCATTGGCGGCACGTTGGGTCCGAGGAATCAAAACATTCGTCCCGGGGTTTGAGGCAATCTCTTTTTGAATTGGCCTTCCTAAAAGTCTTCTGCGATTTTCAAGGTACAACAATGATATCTGTCCATCACCAATAAAACCACATGGAGCCTTTTGATGACGAAAAAAGTCCTTCGTGAATTTGACTTCGCCACGTGCCCCAACTGCTCTCCTCGTGACCTCTTGCTGACATGCGCAGCTTCAGCTGACATGCGTAGCAGGCTCACATCAAACGGCTACTTAGTGGTGGCGCCTCGATGTAGCTGTCTCCCGCCGTCCACGTGTCCTGCCCCCATCACACATATGCAGGCAACTTCCCTCTATAAAAGGGGAGGCGAAGACGTTTGACCACCTTTCGGTTCCATCGCTTAGCAGACATCGTCTTCGTCTTCTTCCCTAAGGACTCCTCCTCGCACGTAAGTCTTCTACTTCCTTCTTGTCTTCTTTCTTAGGAGCTATGGGTAAAGATAACAAGAAAGACCAAGGCAGGAGAGAGGTTCCAGAGGAGGGCTACCAAGCAGAGTTGTACGAGTTCGCCTCTTCTAGAGTGAGGTCGGAATCTTTGCAGGTGGCCATTGAGGCTTATGGCATTCCGGCCAAGATGGCGGTGGTGATCCCTAGGGTGGACTAATCACTGGTAGAACCTTCTCTAGGTTTTTTTTACCTTCTTCCTAGGGTAGGTAGAGTCAGGGCTCTGTTTCCCTATCCCCCTTTCTTTATGAATGTAGCATTCTATTTTGATATCCTTCTCCACCAGATGGCTCCTAACGTCTTTGCTCGGATGGGCGGGGCGTACATCATCTTTAAACTCTTCGATATCCCTCTGACCCCTCACCTTTTCCATTCCTCTTCGTACCAATTGGCTCACGAGGGGCGTTTAACTTTACAGCGCCCCCCAGCCATAGGTTCTTGGGGGAGTTCCCTTCTTCTTATAAAGGATGGTAGGAGAAGTTTTTCTTCATTCGATTACCCAACCGCCCTTTCAGTTCCCATCGTTGGACGGAGGATCTGCCTGCTCCCCCTGTACTAGGGAATTTTCTACAGGATCTCGCCTATCAGCGAGCTAGGAGCATTCTCTCCGGCATGGAGTTCAGCGGCTCGGGCCTGGTACAGAGTGAGGAGCTCATGTACCGAGCGGGCCTCAGCCCTAAAGTGACCCGCATCAGCCCCAGCCTTGATAAGTTTATAATTTCCATCAATGTCTGTTAATTCTAATTGATGTTCTGTTGCCTGTCTATTGCAGAGAAAATCATGCTCTCGAAGGCTATGAACCGGCTCATCAAGTGGGTTGAAGCCAACAAGGAAGGGCTTTGGATCCTCCCCTAGCTCCTCTCGCTTCACCCTCTACCTCGGCTGATGCTTCGGAGGAGACTGCCGAATCATCCGGTTAGCCTGCAGCACCGGAGAGGGCAGAGGCTCTTGTCGTGCCTCAGACACATGCCGACCAACAGACTCCGGGGCTGTCTGTCGACCCAGAGACTTGCGTCCCTTCGGAGAATGATCCTCCTTTTCCTAGTGTCCTTACGGGGGAGGCTACGGAGAAGTCATCGCCTCCCGCCGACCCACAAATACCCAAATTCTCTGGGCGGCAAAAGAGCAAAATCCCGAAAGGCCTAGCTCCGAGACGAAAGAGGTTGCGTCATACCGGCCCCAGCACGCTCCCTTCCATTCCTGAAGAGGGTCTTCCCATCTCTGATGATGAGGATACCGCTCCCCTGACGGGCCCAAATATACTAATTAAAGTTGTCACGAAATGTATGGGCTCATCAAATTTAGATGTAAATGAATAACTGGAAACCCTTTTACAATCAAAAGCATGAAAATGTAATATAGGGGCCACAGGTCGTATTTTTCTCGGGGACTAGTTGAGGTTTGTTCGATTCGCGCTTGTGTTTATGTGTCGTTTATGTTTTTGGGTTTCAAATAAAATCTGGAATTGGGTTCAATTCGAAATGGAATCGCATGAAGAAATGGGAAGAACTTAGCTAATAAGCTAAACAAGTGATGACAATCAATAACTTGACCAATAGACCACTTAATCCACTAAAACAAGTAACCAATTTGGAAATGAATCTGATTTCGAATTGCAAAACAAATATTAAACACCCAAACAACACAGCAGCCTAAAACAGTTCATACAAATTCAATCTTGAGGTTTGACTTGATACCAAGAGGGATACAAACTTGTAAGAATGTAGAAACTAATGTGCCAAAGATTTGAAGTAGCTGCCACACTTGTAGCCAATTAATTCAGCTTGAAGGCTAGGCTAACAAGGAGAACAATTGCAGAATTTTATGAAGAAATTCCAACACTTGAAGATTGATAACAGCAGGTAAAAGTTTATTTCAAAGTCTCACAAGATCAGTTGAGATCAAATGCATAAACCTTTCTTGAAAATAGATCCAACTAATTCCAAATGGTAATTAGAAGGTGGCTGATAATTCAGAAACGTTGCCACAATTTGACACACACTAAACTGCTGAATTTCAGAATGCAGGGAGACAAATTCGGATGCAGAAATTGACACAGCAAGGTTGCAGAAATTGATAAACAGACTTTTGATGCAGAAATTTCGAATGCAGCAATATAAATTCAGTAACAAGTCATTGATACAAGGAACTGATGCTAAGAAATCTACCAATCAGCTTAAAAACAAGTCCAAATTCTGCAAAAACTGTCCATGAATGTGGCACAAATCCGAGGCAGCACATGAATGCAGAAATGCATGATCTGGATGCAGAATTTCAGAAATGTTTTGGATGAACAAGCAGCAGATGCAAGCTGAATTCAATGCACTACGCTAGAGCTTAAGGAAGCTTAAGGAAAACTATTGCTCAATTTCAGCAAGCTGCTGAAATGATAACTGAAGTGCTGCCGGAGTTAGTTGATACACAAACTGTAAGTGGCACGGAACAAATTGAACAAAGTTAAGGAAATACACTTGGATTCAGAAACGATGCTAAGTGAGCTAATCTAAGTGCATGAGCACACTAAGTGCTATCTCTAAACTGGGCTCAACTGAATTGAAAGAACTGCAAAAAGAAAAATCTGAATTGAAATGGCAAAACAGCAACAACCTGCTACGAAACAGCTAATGGAGTTTCAGAAACGAAACTTAGCTACAAAGCAAACTAAACTAATTGCAATGGCTCACTACAACTTGCCTAACTCATTACTGAAATCTAATTACAATGGAACAATTCCGAAAACTGAAACTGAGTAGCTGAATAAATCTGATACGCAAGTGCCGGATTGATACGCAAATGCCGAAACTGTAAAACTAAGTGAAACTAAATTGCTTGTTTACTAAACATACTCCTAAACTACTTAACTTGAAGAATTAAAGCTATATTACAGCTGACAACTTAGAAATCGTAAATTACAGTAGCTAAGAAAAAAATTTCAGAAATGAATTGCGGCAGAATCTGAAATTATAGCTACAAATCAAAATTGCAAATAGAAATCTAAACCCCAATCGCTCCCTAAGCTCAAGTGCTTCTTGGTCGTCAAGCAAGGTGAGCCTCGAACCCGCAAGCTCCGCAAATCAGTAGAAAAATAGCTCTGCGATTCAAATCCATCCAAACTCCGCTCAAGCTGAAAACAGCCTTCGAATTCTTCAACTCTGCTGTGGTGGATTGCGCCAACGAAATGGGAATGCTCCGAGCCTTCCAGGGAACCCCTCCGGCTAGCTCGGATGAAATGAAATGGTTCACAACAGGGATGACGAACTCGAGTGACAAAGCTACTGAAACCTCACGAAACTCTGTCCTTGGGCAAAATTCAAGCTGGAAATTCCTCTGTGAGCTCTCCCCACTGACCTAACACTTGATCTAATGAAGGATTTAAGGGGTCGCGCCCCTTGGATGAAGAAACTAACTAAGAAACTAAGGAAGAACGAAGAAGAACGATGAACAGCGGCGGAGACGCGACGAGGATGAGCTGCGCTGATTTTTTGATTAAATAGAAACAAATGGACGGCTCAGATTAATCGGAGGAGATCCAACGGTAGATCTTGGTCTGATTGGAGCCAAACTTTTATGATGATGATCTGGGGTCAGGATCTGCCTTGTGGTAGCTCGGATCCTCCAGATGTGCAACGGATGGTCCAGATCAACTCTATCTGTGAATGGACGCTCTAGAGCCCTCCTTGCTTGATCCAACGGTTGGATGATCTCTGATTGGGATGAAACCTTCAGATCTTGATTATAGGGCTTGATCAACCCTAACCCTAGCTCGGATTGCTTCAGATCGTCCCGGATGGCTCAGATCTAGCCGCTCTTGAATCGGACGGCCCGGATTACTTGTAAGCTTGATAATCCGATCCGGTTCACATCCGACTCAAATTTGACCCAATATGCCCTAGGTCTAGGATCCTTTGATGCCTACAAAAATATATCAGAAAATTAGTGGCCAATTAATCCAATTTAATGTAAATTTGCAATTAAGTCCAAAATAAAGGTAAGTTCTAAAACCTAGGGCAATTTCACAATTAATCAATAAAAATATGAGTCAAACATGGATTTTAACATCTAAAATAATCACAAAAATGGTACTTATCAACTCCCCCACACTTAACCTTGAGCGTCTCGCGAAACAACTAAATAAGTATCCCTTAGGCTCTCTTAAGCATAATTAGAAACAAATGAAAAGAAATTACCTAGGGTTGCCAATTCTCATAAATCTAAGCTCTATGGATTACTATCTTGTCCTTAAATCAACAACTTAGCCTTTTCATCCATCATGAATCATTGAGATGAATTTAAATCTCTAGCCTTTCAAGGAAAATTTGGTGGCTCTCTTCTTAAGTTCTAATTTGATGATGGAAGTGGAGCTCACTCAAACACACATGCTTCTTGCACTACCATAGGCTTGCTTATTATCTAATCTCCACCATTATTCATGATTAGGATCAACAACTATAAAAACAAATGAAAACATGGAAAATGGTAAGAAATGGAATAAAAACAAGAAAATGGAAAATTTGGAGTGGGAGACTTGGTTGCTCAAAAATATTTCCAATGTGCTTTGCCCCATCTTGACAGTCCTCTAGTGAATAACAAGAGTGTGGTGAAGTCAAATTTAAGTAATGGCCTTTGATTTGGATGAAAAACCCTTCCTTGGTTTCAATGTGCCATTTTCTTCTATTGTGTACCAAATTTCATTCTTCATTCTCTTTTCTGAATTTTCTCTTCTTCTTTTATCCTCTAGCAAGGTCAGATTTGTAGTGGAGCAAAGCTTTTGATTTGGATGTGAGAAACTTCACTTGATTTCATGGTGCCAAAGTTCACTTGTTGTGTGCCACTTTATTTCTTTCTTTTTCTTTTCTTTTCTCAAACTATTTTTTTTTCTTTTTGGTCAGCTGCTGAAATTGCTGTTTTCTTTCTTTCTTGTAAGGTGAGCTTCAAGTGGACTGATCAGCACTGTTTTGGCACAAGAAGTGGCAGCTCCAAGTACTCATTGCAAATTTTCTTCTTCTTTGTTCTTAGCTGATTGTTTGCTTCCTCACTGTTTTATTCATTCCTGATCTGCACGGTTTCAATCCAATTCAGAGTAGTTGCAAATCAGCTTCCTTTTCTGATCAGTGAGCTGCAATTCAGCTTTACAACCACAATTTCTGATCAATCAGTTTGATTTCCAGCCAAATCACTGCACTTTCTGTTTTTTTTTTCTGCTGAAATTCCAGCTCAAGATCTCCATTTCTCTGCTCTCCACCAGCTTCAACTCAGTCTATGACAAAGTGTTCTGATTTCTACAGCAAAGGACTTCTAGAGAATCTGCTTTACAGCTTGTATGGAAACACTTTGATATGGTAAACAAATTACTGCACTTGAATTTCTGCACAGATTTGCTGCCTTGCGTTTCAGATTTTTTTCAGCTTGTTTTTCGGATCTGTCCAGTTCACAAATCATTTAGCAAGATGTGTTTGATTTCTACAGCAAAGAGCAGCTGCTAGTCCACAGCATTCCGACCAAAAACAGCTATCTAAAGAATCTCTTCCTTCAATGGCACAACCTTGTAGCAAGATGCGTTTTCAGATTTTTTTCTGTTTTTTTTTTTTCAGCTGAATTCTCAATGGCACAATCTTGCTTAGATCTTCAACTTTTTGCTTGACTTCTTCCGGAATATGGCTTCAATTGAATGGTTGTGTGCCACTTAGACTTTGGCACACAAATTCTTCTTCATCCACCCAATTTAGCTTGGCACATGTAATTGCTTGGATCTTCAAATTATATTCAAGAATCTATATGCCTCAATTGCTTCCATCCTTTTGCTCATTTTTGACACCAAACTCAACTTGGCACATAAAAATGCAGAAATTTTTCTTTCTTGTGGCACAAGTTTTCTTCATTGTGTGCCATTCCCTTTCTTCATTCATTGCAGATTTTTATATTGCATGCCATGTGTTTTCCTTGGATCTTCAAATGATGAGCAAGAATCTAGATGCTTCAATTGTTGTCTTCCTTAACTACTTCTTCTTGCTTGATCTTGATACCAAACTCGACTGAATTGACACATGAAAAAAAAAATTTTTTTTTTTCGAGTTGAAATGCATCCAAAACTTTAGTCACTCCCCCACACTTGAATCTTTGTCCGTCTCGGGCAAAATAGCATTAGAAACATATCAAACAACAAGTCCAAAGAAAAGTGAGGGAAGAGTAAGAAAAAAGTAGAGAAAAATGGAATAAACATGATTATTGCTAAAAATTGATGTGGAAAGGAAAGCAAATGGATTAGTCTCTATAGATGTGATCCAATCATTGAAATATGATTTTGAAAGAACCTAAGCAAGTTCTAGAGTTTAATAACATGTGTGTCACAAATATAAGGCTAATTCTCACTAGGTGCAAATTATTCATCTCAACTCCTCAATCAAGCATCTAAAGCAAAGTAGTATTCAAGCATCCAAGATTTCATCCATTAGCTCTAACCCTAAGTTTTGACAATCAAATTTAATTTATTTTCAAAAGATTCTAACATGCTATGGAGATAACCTAGAGGGATACTTTTATTTCTACTCATGCAAAAGTGCTAAAAGAAAAGACATGGTATTTACAACGACTATTTATTCAATTTACTCTAGAAAACATAAAAGTGAGAAATGCGATAAAAGAAAATGCAAGAAAGAAAAATCTCCCCTTTATTTCTGGTGGACGGAGTCGATCCAGAAGAAGCCTCCATCGTGGTAGTGGAGGTGTCTGGGTGGCTGGGAGAATCAGGACTCCCCCACACTTGAATTTTGCAAAAAATTTCTCTGGTGGCCTAAGGCGGTTCAGGTTCAAGAGCCATTCAAGGGGTGGAGTGCTTTTAATTAAAGTAAGATCATCTCCTCCTTCTTGATGCCCTTCAGAAGTCCTTCCAGGAGGCTGGAGTCTGTTCAGTTGGAGTACCCACTCCTGAAGTCTTCTGGACCCTGCAAAAACATGTAATACCTCTCTCAAGCGTTCAGGGTCAGAAAGAAATGATATAAGTTCAGTTTCTGCATGAAATAAATCCAAATCTGCATCATGTCCAATTAAATCAATTTGTGGTGCCTCAATAAAATTTTCAAAATCATTTTCAACAAAATTTGCATCCAGGAGCTCATCACAAATAAAGAAATCAAGTTCTGGCACATCAATAGAAATTTCACAATCATTTTTCATCCAGGGTGTATCATGCAATGTGTCACAGCCAATCAAATCAATATCAGGTATTTCCAAAAGTTTTTCACATTCATTTTCAGCATAAGACATAACAAGAGATTCATCAAAATAAATAACATCCATTTCAGGCACTTCTAAAAAATTTTCACTAGTCATATCCACAAAAGATGTATCTAGAGATTCATCATAACAAACTACATCAATTATGGGTGCCTCTAAAATTATTTCACTATTCATATTTACAATGGATGTGTCAAGTAATGCATGATGATCAATAAAATCAATGTGTGGTACCTCTATTGGATTTTCACAAAAAATCTCTACACAAGGTATATCAATAAATACATCAGAATCAATAAAGTCATCCCTAGGTACCTCACTGCATTTTTCTGAAGAAAGAGGAGAAATACTTACCTGAGCATGCTGGATAATACCTGAAGGGTCTATAATAGTAGATGTATCTGTGGTCTCCTCCTGGTTATGTTCAAGCTCCTCTTCAGCCTCAGACTCTGGTGGACAATCAACTGGTGATCCTTGGGTGCTTGCTTCCACCATGCAAGTCCCTACACTTTCTGGTTCATCATCTAAATCTTGTGGTGGTCCCTGGGGCTTAGTGCAATCCCCTACACCTATGGAATCGTCTCCTCTGCATGCTTCTCCTGTAATATCTGCAACAACAGTGTCAGAAAAATTAGGACCACTAATAATACTATCATCAGAAAATAAAAGTCTAGAATGGTCCTGTGGAGCTTCAATTTCTTCTTCTTGAGCTGAAACATTCGAAATTGGATTTTGAATAGGAGTCTCCAGAGGAATGTATGCTCTAGGTGCCCAGACTTTGATGAGTACATCATCTTCTTCTTCTTCTATCAAATGTGCAAGATTACTTGAAGAAGGACTTGGCCATGCGCTAGGGTCACCATGAACTTGCATTTGATTCACTTGACTAGCAATTTGTCCAACGCATCTTTCGATGTCTTGAAGCCTTTGCTGCTGTTGATGATATTGTACAACTAGTTGATAAATCTCCTCCATTCTTTGTAGTTGAGCCTCATTCTCATTAAGATTCTCAAAGCCTCCTTGGTTAGCATAGCTCCTTGACTGATTTTGAAAGGATGAAGTAGGTTGAAAATTTTGAGCTTGCTGTGATCCTTGAAAACCCTGCTGTTGGGGCTGATTAAAGGACTGATTAGAGGGCTGATATACTGGAAAATTTTGCTGGGAAATGTAGCCCTGAAAGTTTTGATTTTGAGCTGGAAAATTAGGTGGCGAAGGCTGAAAATTCTGCCCTTGAAACCCTTGATTGTAGGGCTGTGAAAACTGGTTCAAGGGCTGTGTAGGCTGAAAATTTTGTTGGTTTTGCGCTGGAAAAACTGGGAATGATTGAAAACTTTGCTGCCCTTGATTGTATTGCTGGAATGGAGGTTCAAAATGCTGAAATGGTTGCTGAAAATTGGGCTGAAATTGCTGAAAACTGGGCTGAAAATTCTGGAAAATTGGCTGCCCGTTCTGAAAATTCTGGAAATTCTGTAAATTGCTGGAATTCGGCTGAAATTGTTGGAATTGTTGTGGTTGCTCGAATTGTTGCAATGGTGGCTGAAAAAACTGATTTGGTTGCTCAAAATTAGGATAGGGCTGCTGAAATTGATCATTCGGGTGCTGAAAATTCAAATGGGGCTGCTGGAAATCAAAATATGGCTGCTGGAATTCTTGGAGTGGCTGAAGTGGTTGTTGAGGTGGCTTCTGATAAGTAAATGACTGAGCTTTACGTTCTAGTTGGTAGTCCAACCCCTTTAACACATTTTTTAACTCCTTCAATGCCTCTTCTATCTCTTTTGACCCCATTTTGAATTTGCAGCCCTGTCACAAAACAAACAAGAAAAATGGCAGCAACCGTATATGAAAGAATAAGCACAATAAAATGGAACCCAATGATATGTCTAAAAGCATACAAACAAAAATCAAACAAATCAACTAGTTGCTTCCCCGGCAACGGCGCCAAAAATTTGACGGGCCCAAATATACTAATTAAAGTTGTCACGAAATGTATGGGCTCATCAAATTTAGATGTAAATGAATAACTGGAAACCCTTTTACAATCAAAAGCATGAAAATGTAATATAGGGGCCACAGGTCGTATTTTTCTCGGGGACTAGTTGAGGTTTGTTCGATTCGCGCTTGTGTTTATGTGTCGTTTATGTTTTTGGGTTTCAAATAAAATCTGGAATTGGGTTCAATTCGAAATGGAATCGCATGAAGAAATGGGAAGAACTTAGCTAATAAGCTAAACAAGTGATGGCAATCAATAACTTGACCAATAGACCACTTAATCCACTAAAACAAGTAACCAATTTGGAAATGAATCTGATTTCGAATTGCAAAACAAATATTAAACACCCAAACAACACAGCAGCCTAAAACAGTTCATACAAATTCAATCTTGAGGTTTGACTTGATACCAAGAGGGATACAAACTTGTAAGAATGTAGAAACTAATGTGCCAAAGATTTGAAGTAGCTGCCACACTTGTAGCCAATTAATTCAGCTTGAAGGCTAGGCTAACAAGGAGAACAATTGCAGAATTTTATGAAGAAATTCCAACACTTGAAGATTGATAACAGCAGGTAAAAGTTTACTTCAAAGTCTCACAAGATCAGTTGAGATCAAATGCATAAACCTTTCTTGAAAATAGATCCAACTAATTCCAAATGGTAATTAGAAGGTGGCTGATAATTCAGAAACGTTGCCACAATTTGACACACACTAAACTGCTGAATTTCAGAATGCAGGGAGACAAATTCGGATGCAGAAATTGACACAGCAAGGTTGCAGAAATTGATAAACAGACTTTTGATGCAGAAATTTCGAATGCAGCAATATAAATTCAGTAACAAGTCATTGATACAAGGAACTGATGCTAAGAAATCTACCAATCAGCTTAAAAACAAGTCCAAATTCTGCAAAAACTGTCCATGAATGTGGCACAAATCCGAGGCAGCACATGAATGCAGAAATGCATGATCTGGATGCAGAATTTCAGAAATGTTTTGGATGAACAAGCAGCAGATGCAAGCTGAATTCAATGCACTACGCTAGAGCTTAAGGAAGCTTAAGGAAAACTATTGCTCAATTTCAGCAAGCTGCTGAAATGATAACTGAAGTGCTGCCGGAGTTAGTTGATACACAAACTGTAAGTGGCACGGAACAAATTGAACAAAGTTAAGGAAATACACTTGGATTCAGAAACGATGCTAAGTGAGCTAATCTAAGTGCATGAGCACACTAAGTGCTATCTCTAAATGGGCTCAACTGAATTGAAAGAACTGCAAAAAGAAAAATCTGAATTGAAATGGCAAAACAGCAACAACCTGCTACGAAACAGCTAATGGAGTTTCAGAAACGAAACTTAGCTACAAAGCAAACTAAACTAATTGCAATGGCTCACTACAACTTGCCTAACTCATTACTGAAATCTAATTACAATGGAACAATTCCGAAAACTGAAACTGAGTAGCTGAATAAATCTGATACGCAAGTGCCGGATTGATACGCAAATGCCGAAACTGTAAAACTAAGTGAAACTAAATTGCTTGTTTACTAAACATACTCCTAAACTACTTAACTTGAAGAATTAAAGCTATATTACAGCTGACAACTTAGAAATCGTAAATTACAGTAGCTAAGAAAAAAATTTCAGAAATGAATTGCGGCAGAATCTGAAATTATAGCTACAAATCAAAATTGCAAATAGAAATCTAAACCCCAATCGCTCCCTAAGCTCAAGTGCTTCTTGGTCGTCAAGCAAGAGTGAGCCTCGAACCCGCAAGCTCCGCAAATCAGTAGAAAAATAGCTCTGCGATTCAAATCCATCCAAACTCCGCTCAAGCTGAAAACAGCCTTCGAATTCTTCAACTCTGCCGTGGTGGATTGCGCCAACGATATGGGAATGCTCCGAGCCTTCCAGGGAACCCCTCCGGCTAGCTCGGATGAAATGAAATGGTTCACAACAGGGATGACGAACTCGAGTGACAAAGCTACTGAAACCTCACGAAACTCTGTCCTTGGGCAAAATTCAAGCTGGAAAGTCCTCTGTGAGCTCTCCCCACTGACCTAACACTTGATCTAATGAAGGATTTAAGGGGTCGCGCCCCTTGGATGAAGAAACTAACTAAGAAACTAAGGAAGAACGAAGAAGAACGATGAACAGCGGCGGAGACGCGACGAGGATGAGCTGCGCTGATTTTTTGATTAAATAGAAACAAATGGACGGCTCAGATTAATCGGAGGAGATCCAACGGTAGATCTTGGTCTGATTGGAGCCAAACTTTTATGATGATGATCTGGGGTCAGGATCTGCCTTGTGGTAGCTCGGATCCTCCAGATGTGCAACGGATGGTCCAGATCAACTCTATCTGTGAATGGACGCTCTAGAGCCCTCCTTGCTTGATCCAACGGTTGGATGATCTCTGATTGGGATGAAACCTTCAGATCTTGATTATAGGGCTTGATCAACCCTAACCCTAGCTCGGATTGCTTCAGATCGTCCCGGATGGCTCAGATCTAGCCGCTCTTGAATCGGACGGCCCGGATTACTTGTAAGCTTGATAATCCGATCCGGTTCACATCCGACTCAAATTTGACCCAATATGCCCTAGGTCTAGGATCCTTTGATGCCTACAAAAATATATCAGAAAATTAGTGGCCAATTAATCCAATTTAATGTAAATTTGCAATTAAGTCCAAAATAAAGGTAAGTTCTAAAACCTAGGGCAATTTCACAATTAATCAATAAAAATATGAGTCAAACATGGATTTTAACATCTAAAATAATCACAAAAATGGTACTTATCACCCCCCCCATCTCCGCCTTCCCGGCAAACTGCCCCTATAGATACAGGCGGTCAGGCCCTCGGCTCCTCCTAGGTCGACTCTTTCGAGACCGCGAAAGGCAAACAAGCAATGCCTGCCCAGCCTCGGATGTAGCTCAACCGCCTACGCAAAAGGCTTAGCGCGGCCTCAGAGGCCGCCGCACAGTCCTTCCCCCTGGTACATTTTAAGGAGGTCCTTGCGGAGGGCATTTCTTCCGAGGGGGCCTCCAGTTCAGAGAAGGACGACTTCAGCCCCTCTACAGTGCCACCCGGAGCTCCAACTGTCCAACCACTCCTCCCGCGTAGAGACCCTCCGTGAGACGGGTTAACACCCCGAGAAGTCAAGGAGTCTCAGGAGGAGAAGCCATGTGAGTCTCTGCCGGGCCTCTCACTACTCTTCGTGAGTCTCTTTTGAAGGTAAGTATTTCATGTTTTATAGGTTACTTCCCCTTATGTCTTATAACTCTTTTGTATTATAATAGGCGGCTCAAAACTGCCTGACGACTGGCCGCCACTTATATGCCTGGCTGGAGATTGAGGCCTTGACCTGCCGAGCACTGAGGGCAGAGGCCGCAGCCGACCATGAACATAGGGCGAGACTCATGCAAGCGGGGGTCAGCAAAGCTCTCCGAGTGATGGTGGAGCATCAACTGGACACCCTACTAACAATGGAGTCTTCCCTACATAGTTCCCGACGTTGGGAACGTTTAATGTCCGAGAGGGCTACGACCCTCATAGACAACTTGCTCCGGGTGACTCAGGAGCGGGACCGCCTTCAAGCCAGGGAAAAAAAAGCTATTGGGGGATGTCCGATTCCTGGAGACTTCGACCGGGAGGCTGAATGAGCGCATCAAGGACCAAGCGCACCAGCTAGTCCAGAAGGAATACAACCTTATGGCGACAGCTGATCGCTTGACTGGCCTCAAGGAGGACGAGGCCCAGGTACGATCGGAAGCTCTGGCTACTTCAGAAAGACTCAAAGTGGCACTGGAAAACCAAGACAAAATATCTTCTGAGGTGGCTCGGCTAAAGATTGCCCAGGAGGCAGCCGAGGCCGAAATGCGCGATCTCCGGGTTGCTGAGGACTCCCGCCTCAAGGAGGCCGAGGCGGAATTCAAGACCAAGTTCTTGGAGTCAGATGAGTTTGGCGATATCTTGACCGACCAGGTAATGAAGCGTTTGAAGCAGGGCTTCCACAGGGCCATCGATCAACTGAGGAAGGCGCAACTCTTGCCGCCGGATGCCGACTTGAGTTTTATGAGTATTGACCGAGTCTGGGAGGAGCTCACGGCAGAAGACAAAGAGTTGTAGAAAATATAGAACTATTTCCACCCGAGACCTCGCCCTTTTTTCTGTTCATGCTTACTATCTTCTCTCAATGTACTCATTTTGATTGTAATGAAAATATTTTTTCGACTTACTGTCCTGAGTATCATTTTTGTTTGACTCCTCGTATTATTTGTCCTTGACGTGAGGACCAACGATATTGAAGAGCCGGTGTTTTTCCTCGACTCAAGGAGCCAGATAGCAGACTAACACTCCTGAAAAATAACTGTTCCTTCCCGGCCCGTGGGGGAAGGGAGCCAATGCTCGTCCACAGCGCCCTCTTAGGTTGGTTTCAGGAACTTAGAGCCCCTTGTGATACCGGGTGTCTATCGGACCGAGATAACCTCGGAGGTCTTGGGTTCGACCTCGGGTGTAGGTCTTCCCAAGATAGCCCCGAAAGTCTAACTGCCTAGCCTGAAGTTATTCCTCTGTGGGACCCGCATTGGATCTCATCTTTATTGAGTGTTTGCTGAGTTCGCGGAATCAGAACGATCGTCTCCAGGCCCAAGGCGGTCCCTTGAATTGATCCGTAAAGTTTCGCGAATTCCAAGGCATCGTAGAAACATGCCAATCGACGACGACAAAAAAGAGACGACGCTTCGGGATGGGCGTCCATTATTGCCCCCATTGAATGCACGAGGGCAGCGATCACTATAAAGGTGGAAGGCTAAGACGCTCTTCCCCCTCCATTTTTCCCTCCTCCTCTTGTTAGAACCCATGAACAAGGCAGGGGAAAGAGGTCGCAGCCTAGAGGAGAAATCGGAAAGGGAAGGGGTTCGCCGCCCAGAGTGGCACGAAGCTACTTCTGCACAGGTTAAGCCAGGTGCTCTCAGAACCACCTGTGAAGTGTACAACATTCCGGTACATCCTCTACCATTTCCCCTTCCAGCAGGAGTCATCTGTTTCGCCGGAGAGCATAGTAGAGATGATATCGCACATCTCATCGGAGAGCGCAGCAGAGATGATACCCCATATGTCACCAGAGAGCACAACAAAGATATCACATATTTCACCGGAGAGCATAGCAGAGATGATATCATCTCTTTCACCCAAGAGCATAGCAAACTCCAATGGGCTCTCCATCTTTATATCAGAAAGTGTCTCCTTCTGGTTGCTCTTCTGTCATTTACGAATGCTCTCCACCTACTGCTCGATCAATCCACCGAGTTTTGGGAATCCACCGGTCGACCTAGCTCCGAAACGGTTGAAGCAAGGTTCCACCGTAGCATCCCTGCAGATCCGACGAACGGGAGTGCTGCGGTCGGACGTCCACCCCAGTTTCCACGGCGCCAGTCAGGCATGGGATAGGTTGCCATCGAAGGAGAAGGAGTTGTAGCTGCCGCCTTTCCTTTTTTCCCTTTGTATTTTACTTTTCTTCTTTGTTTCCGAATGTAAGTTGAATATAAGGTGTAATCAAGACCTTTGAATGGAACTTATTCGTCCCTTTACCTTGTGTATCCAGAGTGTTTCCTTTTTGTCTATGAGTTATCATGAGGACGGTTTCGGCCTTAAACAATGTCTTTGCCTTCCGGGTTGGCCTTACTTTACCTTTAGCGGAGGACCAAAAGGTCTCAGCCACGGTCGAAGATTTAGAGGTCACAACTACAATGAAGGTGGCTATCAACTCACCCGTCACAAGGAGACGGCTCCGACCCTAGCGGCCAGACGGAGATGATTAGGGAATAGAGGAGAGCCCGAGCAAAGGAATGGTCTCCTTTACCAGGTCCACTGATTGTATCCCCTATGTATACCTATCTTTTGTTGTAAAATACGCGTAATTAATAAAGAATAATATATATATTTATATTTATATATATATTGGTCATAAACAGGGATTTAAAATTTAAATCAATCACCTGAAAATTTAGAATAATTTTCCAAGATTTTTGGAAAGGGTTGCGAGATTAATTGGGCATCTAATAATTTTGTTAGGAATTAATTGAGGAAAAGTTATTTCCTAATATAAAAGATTTTCATTAAATACCCCTTGCCCTAAGTTTCCTCCCTAGCCGACTCCCTCTCTTCTCTCCACTCGGGCGCAGTCGCAGACAGCCAGACGCGCCGACTCCTTCGCGCGTGCCCTAGCCACAACCAGCGCCGCCCGCTCCTTCCTTCGTTTTCTCCCTCTCCCTTCGCGAACCCTAGCGCAGCCGCAAGCGCCGACCTGACGCGGTCTTCTTCCTCTCCCTTAGCGAGACCTAGCCGCAAGTGAAGGCCACGCCGGCTCCTCTCTTTTCCTTTTCTCCTCTTCGCTTGCCGCAGCCACACCCGACTGTCTTCTTCCCTTCTCGCGAATCACAGGTAAGGATTCTAGTTCCGTATGTTTCATTAGATCAGTGAATGAAGAGTAACTAGGATTCGAAGTTTTGGATTAATCGGGTGTCTTGTTGATCCTCTTATTCCCGAAGGCTGATTTCAACAGGATCATAATCTGATTTCATCATATCGAAATAGAAAAGGGCTGGAGAGATCTTCCTGCGTGGTATTGTGAATCCGTGTTGATCGATACACCTCCTTCACAGCGCCGATCAAGTGGAGTTGCCATCTCAGGTAAGCTTTGATGGTTTCCGATTGTTCTTTGAATGGACCTGTGCTAGAACAGTAGGATTGGGTTGCAATTGGGATTAATTTGGAGGCTGAGGGTTGTTTCGGTCCATAGGTGAGTTTTGGATTATTAGGGATTTTAATTGGTGAAGCTCTAGCATGCTGTTCAGATTATTGATGTCTAAATCGAACATATTCAGAGATGAGTATTTACCCTATCGTCTTAATACGCTTGATTTGGTTTCGTTATGATCCTTGCCATTGATTCATTGTTAATGTAGTTGCTCCTCGACCCGGTAATATATATATGCTGACTTTGATTTAGATCAGTAAATGGAAGGCTTCAAATCTGATTGGGTTTAGACTTTGTTGGATTTGGGTGAACTTCAATTTGGTTAATGGATCAGATTAATCAAAATCTAAACTAAGTAACTTGGGATAATTATGGGTTACTTATTTAATTGTAGTTAATAAAATGAAACGGGATAATTAGGACAATCCTAATTAATTAAGATAGCTCATTTAGCTATAGAGTTTATATTATCGTAGCTAAACAATATGCCTTTGATACAGGACTTTGATTGGATTGGATTTATCATTTCTGATTATCAGACGGGAGGTTCGTACTGATACGAGCATCTACTTTGAGGCGGGTACCCCTTGACTTATCTTTTAGATATAGTCTTCTTGCTATGCATTGTCTGTTATAGATAACAGTAAGATTGTATGCTTATCTGCCTTAGTGTACCTGTATATGATATATGCTGCTGTTTATCCTTGAGGTTAGCTCCTGTTTCACTTTATACAGTCTCACGAGTTGCCATCTATATGGGTAGATATATACATAGATGTAGTGATACCTTCCCTTTGCATTTTGATATTGATAGATCACTGGTTATTTTGTTAGTATATCTACCAGGTTACTTGTATCACATGATATAGGATTCAAACCTATTCCTAGCACCCGGTGGTGTTAGTTGAGAACTTGGTGAGGGTTATATGTTTGGATCATGCACCATCCTTGCATTGTTGCATGCTGGCGATCATCGGCTCCTATATAGTCCGAGCCCGTCGCCAGTTACATGAGGATATGCACACACATCCACTCATGGGTAGTGGCTACCATAGGTTGTGTGCATTTGCCCTGTATTGCTCCGCACGGTCACTATTTGGAGGGTGGTTCCGGTGCGTGGTAGCAGCCAGGGATCCCTTCTCGTCCTGAGACACGAGAAGATGAGAGCTAGACTCCCCCACTGCTTGGGGTAGGAGAGAGACCTCCGCCAGCATCCTGTCCACTCGGTCACTCAGGAGCAGTGATAGCAGGGTGCGTACAGTTGTCATAGCCCTACCCTTTCGGACGTTCATTTATGAAGGTGGACGTGTCTGACTGGCGTTAGGGGTGACACATATCATTGCACCATGTGCATATTTTGCATCGTGCATTGTTTGCTGCATTTGATTTCTGCACTTGATTGACATGCATATACTGGATACCTGTTTATCTTGGATTATATGTTATACTTGTTCCATAGGGATTTATTTCACCCTTTGCAGGATAGATGGATTCGGGTATGTACCTTTATTCAGTATCTCATGTATACCCTTGTCTATTATTCATATGAGACTGTATTAGCGTAGACTCTTACTGTTATTGTAACATATTATGCATATCTGCTGGGTATCCGCTGAGCTTATGGACTCACACCGTTGCCATTACTTTTTATTTCAGGTTGATATCTGCCAGGAGAGTCCGAGCCGCCAGTCCCGTGCTATTGATTTCACCCGATTTGGTTTTATAGGTTACTTTATGTCTGTGGACCATGTTATGCTTTATTTCGTTATTTGGATTGCATGGACTTGTAGTTTGTGACTTTATTTATGACATTGTACTTTTGAGTCCTATGTTGGACTGTGTGTGTGGTTTATGCTGCGTTCCTGCCCCCTGGCAGCTCAGGTAAGTTCGGGTTTTGGTTTTATTCGCATATTGTCATATAGGTTGTTATTTTATTTGGATTTGAGGCCTGAGGGCCATATAAACTGCGTGGTTGTGATATATCTGTTGTATGCTTGTGTAAATTGTCCGCCAGACAGGGGAGGTGCTGTCCGATTTTCTATTGGATCAGCGACTCCTAGGTCTCGGGGCGTGACAATTTAATTTGGTATCAGAGCTCAGGTTTTCGGATACCTTCGGGATTTGTGGATTTACGGTGTCTACTTGTTTTACGAGTCTTTTCGGATTTGTTCGGAGTAGTTTTATCATGTGAACACACTTTGGGACTGGGCAGCGACAGGATCTCTCCAAACGGCAATTAGGTAAATTGGTAACGTTATTCATTTTATCTTGTTTGTAATACTTGGTAATAATTCAACAGGTATGACTCGAGGTGCTTATGTTCCTGTACCGAGACGTGGTCCGGGACGACCACGCAGGAGGGCTTTAGAATCTCATATTGCCGGATCACTTGAGAGATCCACTGAGGCGGAGTCTGTTAACCATAGCCAGACTCAGCAGGATATTCCGAGGGGCCAGGATTCCCAGACTCAGAGGGTCCCTCCTCCAATTCCATCAGTAGTCCCTACTATTTCTCCTGCGGTATCCGCGCCGGTATTAGTCACCGGGACAGCAGGAGTACCCCCTCTGGCAGATCCAGTACCAGTAGGATCTGTTTCGGTTTTCCCTTCTGTTCCGTCGGTGACCCCTGTTCCGGCATATCCTAATGTTTCTTCTATGTCGATTGCTCTGACGCATCCGGTAGTTACCTCGGTGGTACCTGTTCCGGCGATCCCCACTATTCCATCGGAGACGCCTATACCTGCTCCGATTTATCCCACTGTTCCACCAGCAGTACCGGTACCATCTTATCCTACTGTTCCACCAGCAGTACCGGTTCCACTTTATTCTGCAGTTCCACCAGCGGTACCGGGTCCATCTTATCCGACTATTCCACCTGGGATGCCTGCTCCGATGTATTTTACTGCTCCCCCAATTTTAACTACTTCAGCATACCCCACTGCTCCGATTATGATGCAGGCCCCGGTGATCCCTTCTGTCTCACCTGCATTAGCTGCCCCCGGATTTCCTGCAGTTCCTACTGTGCCACCCGCAGTGACCATCCCAATCCTACCGACGGCTCCATCCATGGTCCCTGCTCCGGTACTCCCCACTGTGCCCCCTGCGGTATCTGCATCTACAGGCGGCGTTATGGATCAATCCCGGATTCCGATGCTGGCGGAGTCCGTAAAGGGTCGGTTCACGTTATTCCATGGAGGACCGGATCTGACTGTGGCCCGAGCTTGGATCAGGACGTTAGAGGGCACCTTCCGATATGTGACATGCTCCGACTGGGAGAAGGCCGAGCTGGCTATTTATCATCTGCGAGATCAGGCGTATACTTGGTGGACTACGCAGCAGACTATCATCGGGGAGCAGCACATCACATGGGACACCTTCAGAGAGGCATTTGTGGCGAGGTACCTTCCAGCGGCTTTTCGTTCAGCGAGGCGACAGGAGTTTCTGAATCTCCACCAAGGAGATCGATCTGTACTTGAGTATGAGGCGGAGTTCAACCGTCTAGCGGAGTACTGTCCGCATATGGTGGCCGATGACATGGAGAGGGCGACGCAGTTTCACAATGGTTTGGCGGCGTACATTCAGGTTCGTATGTCAGGATTTGTTGCTGCATCCTACCGAGAGGAGTTAGAGCGAGCTCTTGTTGTCGAGATGACCCAGCATAGACTGTTTGGAGACAAGAAGAAGGGTAAGCAGGTCGTACAGGACTCAGGTCAGACTCAGCAACCGCAGACCATTGGGCAGAAGCGCGACAGTGAGAGCACCTTTGAGGCATCAATTAGACCCCAGAAGTCGGGTCGTTCTTCAGCAGGGCCCTTCCGGTCTCAGCAAAATCGGGAGAAGTCTACTGATGGATCATATTGTGTACAATGTGGATCTCAAGAGCATATTAGGGTGGATTGTCCATTTGAGCATTCGGTTTGTTACTATTGCAAGCGTCCAGGACACCTAAGTCGAGACTGTGCACTGAAGGCACAGAACGAAGCTGCTAGCCAGAGTGGACATTCTGGACAGTCAGGATCTCAGAGGGGAGGGCACAGGACACAGTCTTCTTTCCGTCAGCCACCGTTCACCCCTCCAGCACGTGCCTATTTTATGCCGGGATATGATGCCAGCTATACCCCACCTATAGCTCAGAGTTTAGAGGTAGGACCTCAGCAGCAGCCTATCCCTCAGCATCAGACTTATTTAGCATATCCGTCTACGATGTATCCACCTCAGCACCCTGATGGAGGGTTCGCTTCGCAGCCTCAGCCTCAGTTTCAGGTTTCATCTCAACAGTATTCGACAATGCCACCACCACCGCCAGATATGGGTCGAGTTTCTGTTGGCGCCAGAGAGGAGACACCGCGGACCGATGGATCGACCTTTTGCGGTATGAGATTCATATATGCATTTTCAGCCAAATTAGTGATAAATATTGATAGTTCTCTTCGTACATATTTCGGATATACTTGGGTAGTATCGATAGAGTACTTAAGATTTGATCATGGAGCTCTGGGAGTGCCCCTACCGGTTGTAGAGATACAGGTTATCAAACAGAGGTTAGGGGAGACCCCTGCAATACTTATTTGAGATATTTATTTGGTGAAGTATGATTAGATTTCGTTCAGAAATTTTACTACCTATATATGGTTAGTATCTGCTGTGGGTAATTAACGAAATTTGGGAACCAAATTTTTATTAGTGGGGGAGAATGTAAAATACGCTTAAAAAAAATAATATATATGTATATATAGATCATAAACAGGAAATAAAAATTTGAAATCAACCACATGAAAATTTAAAATAATTTTCTGAGATTTTTGGAAAGAGTTACGGGATTAATTGGGCACATAATAGATTTGTTAGGAATTAATTGAGGAAAAATATTTCCTAATATATATAGATTTTCAATTAATACTCGGTGCCCTAAGTTTCCCTCGCCGACCCCTTTTTCTTTGGTTTTTATGCCTTCGGTCGAAGCCCGTAGCCAGACCGCAACCCGCAGCCAGCCAGCAGCCGCCGCTACCTCCTTCCTCCTCTCCATTCGCGTGACCTAGCCGTCGGTGAAGGTTGCGCCGCCTCCCTCTCCCTTCGCGAACCCTAGCGCAGCCGCAAGCGCCGACCTGACGCAGTCTTCCTCCTCTCCCTTAGCGAGACCTAGCCGCAAGTGAAGGCCACGCCAGCTCCTCTCTTTTCCTTTTCTCCTCTTCGCTTGCCGCAGCCACACCCGACTGTCTTCTTCCCTTCTCGCGAAGCACAGGTAAGGATTCTAGTTCAATATGTTTCCATTAGATCAGTGAATGAAGAGTAACTAGAATTCGAAGTTTTGGATTAATCGGGTGTCTTGTTGATCCTCTTATTCCCGAAGGTTGATTTCAACAGGATCATAATCTGATTTCATCATATCGAAATAGAAAAGGGCTGGTGAGATCTTCCTGCGTGGTATTGTGAATCTGTGTTGATCGATACACCTCCTTCACAGCGCCGATCAAGTGGAGTTGCCATCTCAGGTAAGCTTTGATGGTCCGATTGTTCTTTGAATGGACTTGTGCTAGAACAGTAGGATTGGGTTGCAATTGGGATTAATTTGGAGGCTGAGGGTTGTTTCGGTCCATAGGTGAGTTTTGGATTATTAGGGATTTTAATTGGTGAAGCTCTAGCATGCTGTTCAGATTATTGATGTCTAAATCGAACATATTCAGAGATGAGTATTTACCCTATCATCTTGATACGCTTGATTTGGTTTCGTTATGATCCTTGCCATTGATTCATTGTTAATGTAGTTGCTCCTTGACCCGGTAATATATATATGCTGACTTTGATTTGGATCAGTAAATGGAAGGCTTCAAATCTGATTGGGTTTAGACTTTTGTTAGATTTGGGCGAACTTCAATTTGGTTAATGGATCAGATTAATCAAAATCTAAACTAAGTAACTTGGGATAATTATGGGTTACTTATTTAATTGCAGTTAATAAAATAAAACGGGATAATTAGGACAATCCTAATTAATGAAGATAGCTCATTTAGCTATAGAGTTTATATTATTGTAGCTAAACAATATGCCTTTGATACAGGGCTTTGATTGGATTTATCATTTCTGATTATCAGACGGGAGGTTCGTACTGATACGAGCATCTACTTAAAGGCGGGTACCCTTTGACTTATCTTTTAGATATAGTCTTCTTGCTATGCATTGTCTGTTATAGATAACAGTAAGATTGTATGCTTATCTGCCTTAGTGTACCTGTATCTGATATATGCTGCTGTTTATCCTTGAGGTTAGCTCCTGTTTCACTTTATACAGTCTCACGAGTTGCCATCTATATGAGTAGATATATATACATAGATGTAGTGATACCTTCCCTTTTTGCATTTTGATATTGATAGATCACTGGTTAGTTTGTTAGTATATCTACTAGGTCACTTGTATCCCATGATATAGGATTCAAACCTATTCCTAGCACCCGGTGGTGTTAGTTGAGAACTTGGTGAGGGTTATAGTTTGGATCATGCACCATCCTTGCATTGTTGCATGCTGGCGATCATCGGCTCCTATATAGTCCGAGCCCGTCGCCAGTTACATGAGGATATGCACACACATCCACTCATGGGTAGTGGCTACCATAGGGTGTGTGCATTTGCCCTGTATTGCTCCGCACGGTCACTATTTGGAGGGTGGTTCCGGTGCGTGGTAGCAGCCAGGGATCCCTTCTCGTCCTGAGACACGAGGAGATGAGAGCTAGACTCCCCCACTGCTTGGGGTAGGAGAGAGACCTCCGCCAGCATCCTGTCCACTCGGTCACTCAGGAGCAATGATAGCAGGGTGCGTACAGTTGTCATAGCCCTACCCATGCGGACGTTCATTTATGATATGTGGACGGTGCCTGACTGGCGTTAGGGGTGACACATGTCATTGCACCATGTGCATATTTTGCATCGTGCATTGTTTGCTGCATTTTGATTTCTGCACTTGATTGACATGCATATACTGGATACCTGTTTTACCTTGGATTATATGTTATACTTGTTCCATAGGAATTTATTTCACCCTTTGCAGGATAGATGGATTCGGGTATATACCTTTATTCAGTATCTCAGTGTTTACCCTTGTCTATATTTATATGAGACTGTATTAGCTTAGACCCTTATTGTTATTGTAACATATTATGCATATCTGCTGGGTATCCGCTGAGCTTATGGACTCACACCGTTGCCATTACTTTATTTTTCAGGTTGATATCTGCCAGGAGAGTCCGAGCCGCCAGTCCCATGCTATTGATTTCCCCCGATTTGGTTTTAATAGGTTACTTTATGTCTGTGGACCATGTTATGCTTTATTTCGTTATTTTGGATTGCCATGGACTTGTAGTTTGTGACTTTATTAATGACATTGTACTTTTGAGTCCTATGTTGGACTGTGTGTGTGGTTTATGCTGCGTTCCTGCCCCCTGGCAGCTCAGGTAAGTTCGGGTTTTGGTTTTATTCGCATATTGTCATATAGGTTGTTATTTTATTTGGATTTGAGGCCTGAGGCCCATATAAACTGCGTGGTTGTGATATATCTGTTGTATGCTTGTGTAAATTGTCCGCCAGACAGGGGAGGTGCTGTCCGATTTTCTATTGGATCAGCGACTCCTAGGTCTCGGGGCGTGACACTTACAAACAGTTAAAATTTGGTTGTCCAAAACTTTCTCCATGAATGACCTGGGAGAAGCAACCTATATCCTTGGGATTAGAATCTATAGAGATAGATCAAAACGGTTGCTTGGTCTTTCGCAGTCTACATATATAGACCAAGTGCTAAAAGGGTTTAGCATGTCGGAATCCAAGAAAGGTTACCTTCCCATCAGGCATGGGATCAACCTTTCGAAGTCTATGTGTCCGCGCACAGAAGACGAGAGAATTTGCATGAATAAGATTCCTTATGCATCCGCGATAGGATCTATCATGTATGCTATGTTATGTACTAGGCCCGATGTATCGTATGCTCTAAGCGTCACAAGAAGATACCAGTCTGATCCAGGAATGGATCATTGGGCGGCTGTCAAGACAATCCTCAAGTTCTTAAGAAGAACTAAGGATGTGTTCCTAATATATGGAGAAGGTGATATGGTAATACGTGGGTATACAGATGCCAGTTTTCAGACAGATAAGGATGACTCCAAATCTCAGCCTGAATACGTATTTAGTTTGAATGGAGGCGCAATAAGTTGGAAGAGTTCCAAGCTAGACACCGTAGCGGATTCTACCACGGAAGGGGAATATATTGCAGCTTTGGAAGCAGCAAAGGAAGCAGTCTGGATCAAGAAGTTCGTCTCAGAACTTTGTGTGGTTCCAACCATTGATGAAGCAATACCGGTTTATTGCGACAACAATGGAGCTATTGCACAAGCAAAGGAACCAAGGTCTCATCAGCAATCCAAACATGTGCTTCGCCGCTATCATCTGATCAGAGAGATTATAAGTAGGAATGATATACAAATTGAGAAAATTCCCACTGAAAGGAATTTAGCGGATCCTTTAACTAAGGCCTTGCCTCAAAGCAAGTTTGAGGGTCATGTTAGAGCATGTGGTATTGGATACCGTAGTGATTGGCATTAGGCCAAGTGGGAGTTTGTTAGTGATATGAGAAAAGTGTCCTAAGGCAATCGCCTTATGATTGTAATCATTTATTTTAATAAATGAATATTCACTATTTGAGTATACATGTTTATGTATTTGATTGAGATCTTAAACTCATTTACTGAATGTTTGCAATACAATTCACAGCATGAGAGAATTAGTGATGAATTCATAACTAGTGATTATCTCTACATGTGCAATTGTGAAGTATTGAAATTGTCCCTAGTCGATGAATTGATAAAAACAGACACTATCAATTCTGTTGAGACTAGCATGGGTTATTCTCAAATCAGCTGATTCTCACTGGCTGGTAACATTGGGATGTCCGGAGATAAACATGAATGCTAGTTAAGGGAACTAGTTCATTGGAGTGACTGGCTGTAAAACTTCATATGGTAGTCTACATATAGATATGTCAGTGAAGTTCTTACTGCAGCTTAAGTGCGATGTTCCTTTGACTTGCGGTGTTCAAGTCATCTTAGTCATGGAGACTTATACTTTGACATCTTAAGCAAGCATCTCCAAGGAGGTGTGGACCCAGGATGATTGGGTATAAGCCAAAGTGCCCGAAGATGTTTGAACAACCTACAAAGGATTCACCACTCCTTGCGAGGAGATGTATACCCAAGGCCTATCATCGGATTGTTACTCGAAGCCTCTGGCCAGAGCATGACATGTTCAGAGTATGAATCTCTTAGATACATGAAAGTAATTAGAATCCGTAGGACGAGAAAACATTACTTGGGCTAGGTGTGACGTAGTCAGCCTAGTGGGGACTGACACACATAGACTATGTCCTGAACCAAGTGGGTATAAGATGGTGAAGGGAATGGGGCACGATTTATTATAGCTGCTGAAGGGTTTCAGAATTGTTTCTGAGGTCAACCGTTGATCTTTCGATTAATTGGGGATCATGATGTACTACTAGGTGTCACTCATGATCGTTCTATAATTGGTTAATTATAGACGGCCAACATAAATCGAAAGCCTATTTAGTCACACGCACTACGAGTAATCCGAGGGATTTAAAACGAGTTGAAAATTGGATTTTCCAATCAAGAGAGATTAGGTTTGGTTGAGCCAAACGATAAGTCGAATCTGAATTTTTCAGAGACGCATCGGAAGTGTAAAATGGCTAAGTCTTTTGAAGACTTAATAGATGAATTAAATGAGTTTAATTCATTGGGGCGTGGCCTGGATAGGCCGACCAAAGAGGATCCCCACCCTCTTTGCTTGGCCGGCCACAATAAAGGGAGGGAACCAAATTGTTTGGTTCAAATTATAAAATAAATCAAGTATGGTTTGTTTTATAAAATTATGGATGATATAAATTTTTTATATAAACCAAGGTTTGGTTTATTTTTCATGGAAATTAAAATGAACCATGGATTGGTTTATTTTATTTTATAAAATCAATCATGGATTGATTTACCATGATAAAGAAATTTATATAAAATTCATTTTTCATGGAAATTAAAATGAACCATGGATTGGTTTATTTTATTTTATAAAATCAATCATGGATTGATTTACCATGATAAAGAAATTTATATAAAGAAATTTATTTTTCATGGAAATTAAAATGAACCATGGATTGGATTATTTTATTTTATAAAATTAATCATGGATTGATTTACCATGATAAAGAAATTTATATAAAAAAATTTATATGATAAATTTCTTATGAAAATTTATTCCATAAGAAAAAAAAGACTTGGTTGATTTTTATCATGAATTAAAATATGATTTTAACCATGATATAAAATCAAGTCTTGGCATGATGGAATAAGTCATAGAAAATTTATATGATAAATTTCTTATGAAAATTTATTCCATAAGAAAAAAGAGACTTGGCGGTTGAGAGACCACTATATAAAGGACCCAAGGCAAGGCTTGGAAATGATTCGAAATAATCAAAGTATTCTTGCTTGGGCTCTCTCCCTCTCCTCCCTTCTTTCTCTTGGCCGGCCTCTCCCTTCTTCTCCCTTCTTCTTGCCGTGAGCACAAGGAGAAGCACCGAGGCGACGAAGTTCTTCCGTTGGGACGATCTTCCTCTCCGGCCATCATCACCTTGGGATTGGGCGCAAGTCATCTTCCTCCTCGCCGGAATTGTGATTCCGGCCAACCTTGGTGGTGAGTTTTTCCGATATGATTACTTCTCTCTTGGTTTCTTGTCGCGTTCTCGGAGAATCTAGTAGTTCTCGAGAACACCAAACTCGTGGCTTTGCGAAGTCATCCCGAAGATACTCGGCGTGGACGCGAATAGAGGCGGAGCTTCCGAGGGACGCTTACGGTTGAATCTTGTCCCTTCCTTCGAGTTACGCGAGGTAACAAGTAAATTAGTTTACGTTTCTGCAAAATTTTAAATATATGATCATGTCTACACAAGATAAGGTTGCATGCTTAGATGTGTGGTTAAATTATTTGAGAAATTATTTATGCTAAACCTTCCGCTGCACGTAATTAATTTTAAAATTACGAACTCGTATCTATGTCAACATGCACCCGGTCCCAACAGCCACAGCACCTTGACATGACCTGAGCACAAAGACTACTATCTTGCTTTTAACCAAGACAAGATTCGTCAAGAATCTTAGCCACCACGAAGTCCTCTTTAAATAGGACTCGGGCTGAAACCCTCGCCACCAATTGACTGCCAATTTACCAGTCGACTGGTCTAGCCTTAATTGCTAGCCAACGGCTAGTTTTCGGGGTTACCAGTCGACTTCCATTTTACCAGTCGACTGGTCCAGCCCCGAAATCATTCTGTGAATTTTATCAGTCGACTGCCCCCACTCACACACCTAGGGTTTCCCTTCCCGAGTACACTTCTCTCAGCACTCTTACCCTCACGACTCGACTGACTCCTCATCCGTAGCCTCAACTGTTGCCTTCCTCATCATCTTCGGCTCCCGTCCCTCGAATGCACTCAAGCCTCCAGCTTGCCTCCATGCCATCCTTCACACATGCCTTGAAGTCCGCACCTCTCAGCTCATCGTCCCTGCTCTCCAAGGTCCCTTGGGTGCACACAAGCCTCCACCTTGTCTCTATGCCACCCTTCACCATACTGAGGCCATCCAACCAAGCCCATATGTGTAACCTGTACAACATGCACACTCAACATACACATATAAGAACACAAGGGTAAACCTATCTTAAACCCTTTGCCCAAACATCAAAACACTTGGTCACTCCGGACCACATATTGCCTCAACACAACTCCGACACCAAGCCTACACACCGAGAGGCTGTAGAGTTTTGGCAGCTCTTGGCCGGGCGTGTACAGCTCCGAGGCCAAGCCTACACACCGAGAGGCTGTAGGGTTTTGTAGCTCTTGGTCAGGCGTGTACATCTCCGAGGCCAAACCTACACACCGAGAGGCTGTAGGGTTTTACCAACTTTTGGGCGGGCGTGTGCAGCTCCGAGGCCATACCTACACACCGAGAGGCTGTAGGGTTTTTGCAGCTATTGGCCGAGCGTGTGCAGCTCCGAGGCCAAGCCTACACTCAGAGGTTGTAGGGTTTTGCAGTTCTTGGTCGGGCGTGTACAGCTCCAAGGTTAAGCTGTTGGGATCTCCCGGCACCAAAACACAAAACACAGCGGAAACAAGATCCCTCGAGCGATCCATGCGAAAGAAAAACTCGTACAAAGTTCATCTATCTAATAGATCTATCTATATTGTATACCTTTGGAGTGTGCCCTTACGTTATCCCGCTCGTCCAAGTGCGTTGGATATCTTGCACATTCAAGCATCCGTGCCTCTATGCGTATCCACACGGACACGATCTCTCGTCCAAGGTGTGCTAGCAACTTGAGGTAGTTCACAAAACCACCAAGAACCCCAAAAGGGGTTTCAGCCAAGAGGGAGAAGAGGAAGAAGAGAGGATGGGAAGAAGGGAAAGCTCACACACACCTATCATTCAAAATAACTAGTCCCTCTTTTATAATCATCCCATGAATATGAAGAGTCTTTTGTCTCTTTGGCTTCCCTTCATTAAAGCCAATAAAGAGCACATCTTTTCATGTGACTCTTCACCTTCTCTTCATCCAATGAAGAGAGACTTTTCTCTTTCCTTCATTAAACACTTGAATGAATCTCCCCTGCAATTTTGACCGGGCGTTTCGGGCTTCTGACCAGGTCCCCCGACCAAGACTGCAGAGCAAGTCGCCGAGCTCCCGACCCAGTCTGCCGAGCGCCGAGCTCCCGATCCAGTCTACCGAGCTCCCACCCAGTCTGCTGAGCGTTGAGCTCCCGACCCAATCTGCCAAGCTCTCGACCCAGTCTATCGAGTTCCCAACTCGGGCTCCCGACCTAGTCTCCCGATTTCCCAACTTGAGCTCTCGACCTAGTCACCCGAGTTCCCAACTCGAGCTCCCGACCAAGTCCCTGAGCTCCTAACCCGAGCTCCCGAGCTCCCGAACTAGTCTCCTGAGTTCCCAACTCGAGCTCCCGATCAGATCTCCCGAGTTCCCAACTTGGGCTCCCGATTAAATTTCCCGAAGCATCATATCCTTAGTGTGTGACCCAATAAGTTCTCGTAATGTTGGCAATGCGCCTAAACGCTTTAGACACATAAGCAATGAGCGACATCTAGCAATGCATCATTGCTACCCAAGTAACAAGAAAAGTCGAGATCCGACTAAACCTCCGTGACTATGATAATGTATGACCTTGTCCTTCTATCCTTGATATCTAGATTGAACAATGAGGCATAGACTGTGTCATCCTCGATCAATCTTTGTGTTTCTTGATCCCTGAGTAGACTCACTCAAACAAATGAGCTCAATATCTAATATTGACTCATTTGAGCATAGCCATGTGTTTTAGTAGTCCTACTCGATCAAGGGGCTCACAGATATCACTTCCATCATATGGGAGGGATAGATCCCATCTACATCACTCACATCTCTCCACATAATTCATTACATACCCAGTGATCGCCTTTATAGTCTACCCTGTTACGGGTAACATTTGACGATACCAAAGTACATAACTCCTTATGTAGGGAACCGTAGTGACTTCAGGTCTAAGGACTATTCATACTAATAGTCACATGAGAAAGTTTATAACACTCATATGGCAATCTATGAAACTTTCTCATGGTGGGTTAATTCAGTACAGATTCTCTAATGTATACCCATGTGTCAACTTGATATCACATATCCATGACTTGTAATCTCAAGTCATCAATTGACCTACATGCTAGTCTCCATGTATTAATATTGTCCCTGAATATTAATGCTTGACTAGAAATAATTTAGTGTAGTGTTCTCTACATTATCTCACTATCGATTCAACCAATCGATATAATGTAGATAAGAATCTACTACACAATGACATTATTATATTTAGTTATTTGGCACAAAAATAAAGTAAATATAATAATCAAACATGTCTTTATTAATGATATAATATGATACAAAAAGTCCCTAGTCAATCATCACATAATTGGCTTTAGGGCTCCTACTAACACAAGCCTACACACCGAGAGGTTGTAAGGTTTTGCAGCTCTTAGCCGGGCGTGTACAGCTCTGAGGCCAAGCCTACACACCAAGGGCTGTAGGGTTTTGCAGGTCTTGGTCGGGCATGTACAGCTCCGTGGCCAAGCGTACACACCGAGAGGTGGTAGGGTTTTGCAGCTCTTGGCCGGGCGTGTACAACTCCGAGGCCAAGCCTACACACCGAGAGGCTGTAGGGTTTTAGCAGCTCTTGGGCGGGTGTGTACAGCTCCGAGGCCAGGCCTACACACCGAGAGGCTGTAGGATTTTAGCAGCTCGTGGCGGGGCGTGTACAGCTCCGAGGCCAAGCCTACACACCAAGAAGCTGTAGGGTTTAGCAGCTCTTGGTCGGGCGTGTACAGCTCCGAAGCCAAGCCTATACACCGAGGGGTTGTAGGGTTTTACAGCTCTTGGCTAGGTGTGTACAGCTCCGAGACTAAGCCTACACACCGAGAGACTGTAGGGTTTTGCAGTTGTTGGTCGGGCGTGTACAGATCCGAGGCCAAGCCTACACACCGAGAGGCTGTAGGGTTTTAGCAGATCTTGGTCGAACGTGTGCAGCTCCGAGGCCAAGCCTACACACCGAGAGGCTGTAGGGTTTTAGCAGATCTTGGTCGGACGTGTGCAGCTCCGAGGCCAAGCCTACACACCGAGAGGCTGTAGGGTTTTGCAGCTCTTGGCCGGGCCTGTACAGCTCTGAGGCCAAGCCTATACACCGAGGGGTTGTAGGGTTTTGCAGCTCTTGGCTGGGCGTGTATAGCTCCGAGGCCAAGCCTACACACCGAGAGGCTGTAGGGTTTTAGCAGCTCTTAGCAGGACGTGTGCAGCTCCGAAGCCAAGCCTACACACCGAGAGGTTGTAGGGTTTTGCATCTCTTGGCCGGATGTGTTCAGCTCCGAGGCCAAGCCTACACACCGAGAGGCTGTAGGGTTTTGCAGCTCTTGACCGGGCGTGTACAGCTCCGAGGCCAAGCCTACACACCGAGAGGCTGTAGGGTTTTGCAGCTCTTGACCGGGCGTGTACAGCTCCGAGGCCAAGCCTACACACCGAGAGGCTGTAGGGTTTTGCACAGGTGGGTATTTGGTGTTCGTTTGTAGGATATTTCACTTGCACTTTTTATTTACAGCACTGTCAGATGGTGGAAAAATAAGGTGTACAACAAGCAAATACATAACGCCGTACCTTACTGAGTACGGTAGGGGCGGAGATGGTTGGCATGCCAGGGTCTTTCCAACCTCTTGCCTTTATTGCCTTTATTGCCTTCCAGATAGTAGCTACCCCCGGTGAATTTTTTGATGACAATATATAGGTTGTCCCACTGTGGCTCTAGCTTTCTGGGGTCACCCACCGATTTTGTTCTCTTCCAGACTCTATCACCGACCTCGAAGCCGCGGGCAATCACTCGGCGGTTGTAGGCTTGCTGCATCCTTCTCCGATATGCCTCCAACCTCGTTGCGGCTTTGTCTCGTACCTCCGAGATGAGATCTAGATCAATCAGACGCTCTTGATCGTTGTCCTCCTTGCGATAATATTGTCGTCATGTGGATTCTTCCCCCACCTCCACTGGGATGACGACTTCAGCGCCATAGACCAGGTGGAAATGGCTCTCACCCGTCCCTTCCCGCGGGGTAGTTCGGTAGGACCACGGGATTCTGGGGAGTTCTTCAACCCAACTGCCTCCGACGTGGTCTAACTTTATCTTGAGTCCTCGCAAGATCTCCCGATTGACGACCTCGGCTTGTCCATTGCACTCTGGGTATGCGACTGAGGTAAAAGTCTGTTGAATGCCTAACCCCTCGCACCATTCCCTCAGTTTGTGCCCGGAGAATTGTATTCCGTTGTCCGACACCAGCTTATGAGGGATGACGTATCGCCAAACAATGTCTCTCCATAGGATTTTCATCACCGCCCCCTCAGTGATGTTCGCCAGGGATTTGACCTCTACCCATTTAGAGAAGTAATCCACGAGGACCAGCAAAAAAATTTTCTGTTGGGGCCCAATGGGAAAGGGGCCTACGATGTCCATTCCCCATTGATCAAAGGGGCAGGATACGGTAGAAACTCGCAAAGGCTCCGTCGGACGGTGAGTCACATGTTAATGTCTTTGACGGGCCTCGCACCAAGCCACGAACTTGAGAGCGTCGGCTTGCAAGGTGGGCCAAAAATATCCTACCAAAAGGATCTTCCAGGACAGTGATTTCTCTCCAATGTGACTCCCGCAGATGCCTTCATGTACCTCCCTCATCACGTAGTCGGTCTCCTCCGGCCCGATGCGCTTTAGGAGGGGTCGGGCAAAGACCCTCCTATACAGTTGATCCCCGACCAGTGTGAATTTGCCTGCCCAACAACGGAATAGCGGGCCCCCTTGATCCCCACCGGTAATTGTCCTATCCAGCAGGAACGCTATGTAGGGATCCCTCCAGTCGGTCCGGCTATTGCCCCCGTCTCCCTCTCCAATTTGTGTGACCGTCTCTTCTGCTGTACGAGGCTCGCCTAGCTGCCAGGTGGATATGGAGCTGGCCAGTTTGGCCAGCTCATCGGCCCACATGTTGTCCGACCTGGAGCTCTTTTGCAAAATGACCTCCAAGAAGGAGGCATTCATCTGTTCGTAGAGGGATACATACTTCAGCAGACACTCACACCGGACCTCAAAGTCACCCTTTATCTGTTGCGCTACCAATTGTGAGTCTGAGTAGACTATGACCCGACAGGCCCCCATGTGTTGGGCTGCTTGCAGCCCCTCTAGGATTGCCTCATACTCGGCTTCGTTATTGGTAACCTTGAAGTGGAGCCTGATTTATAAATGTAACATGTCTCCCCAAGGGGAAATTAGTAGCACTCCAACCCCGCTATGCTGGCTGTTGGAGGACTCATCTAAATAGACCTTCCACATTCCTTCGGCCTCGGCCTCTGGGACGGTTTGCAGCATGAAGTCAGAAAGGGCTTGGGCCTTGATAGCGACACGAGGCTGATACTCAATACCGTACTCACTCAATTCCGTCGTCCATTTGATTAGCCTGCCTGAAGCCTCATTATTAGTGAGGACTCGGGCGAGTGGACTGTTGGTGAGGACCACGATGGGATGTACTAAGAAATATGACCTTAACCTTCGAGCCATCAAGACCAAGGCATACGCCAGTTTCTCCATTGTGGTGTAGCGTGTCTCGACGTCCTTTAGAAGGTGTCCGAAGAAATATACGAGATATTGCACCCGATCTTGCTCTCGGACGAGTGCCAAGTCTACCTCTTGCTCTGCGGCCGACAGGTAGACAAACAGGGCCTCCCCCGTCATAGGTTTGTGAAGAAGGGGGAGGGCGGCGAGATTTGCCTTCACTTCTATAAAAGCCTTCTCGCACTGGTCATCTCACTCAAACTTGGCGGCTTTCCTCAAGATCTTGAAGAAGGGGAGGGTTTTGATTCCGGATTTGGAGATGAATCGAGATAGCGCCGTGATCCTTCCGTTCAACCGCTGCACCTCCTTGAAGTTGCATGGGGGAGGCATATCCAGAAGGGTTTTTACCTTTTCCGCGTTGGCTTCGATTCCCCTCTCCATCACCATGTATCCCAGGAACCTGTCGCGTTTTACGCTGAACAAGCATTTAACGGGGTTTAACTTTTAACGGGGTTCAACTTCAATCTGTTGGTTCTCAAGGTGGCGAACGTTTCCTCGAGGTCGGCTATCATGCCTCCTCTCTTGTCAGTTTTTACTAGGATGTCGTCCACGTATACCTCGATGTTTCTCCCTATCTGATGCTTGAAGACTTTGTCCATCATCCGCTGGTACGTAACACCAGCGTTGCGCAAGCCGAAAGGCATGACGTTGTAGCAATATGTGTCGTCAGCCGTCACAAAGCTGACTTTCTCCTGGTCTTCGGGAGCGAGCGAGACTTGATGGTAGCCTTGGTAAGCATCCAACATCGAGATGAACTCACAACTGATCGTAGAATCCACAAGTCGATCTATCTAGGGCAGGGGATAGCAGTCCTTCGGACAGGCTTTGTTCAAATCGCAAAAGTCGATGTAGATCCGTCATTTGCCTCCGGGCTTGGAGACGAGGACCACATTGGCCGACGAGGACCACATTGACCAACCAGGCTAGAAATTGGACTTCTCTGATGTGTCCGGGTTTCAATAACTTCTGAACTTTGTCGCAAATAGCCTTATCTTGGTTAGGGGCAAAGTGCCTCCGTCTTTGCTTCACAGGACGGGCTCCTGGTGTAACATGCAAGTGATGCATGGCAAACGCAGGTGGAACCCCTTTAATCTCTTTAGCGGCCCAAGCAAAAACTTCTTTATGATTTCGTAGACAGTCTATGAGATGACTTCTTAATTCCGGCGCGAGGTCGAGGGTGATGTGCGTACCTCCCCCTCCTCGTTGAGGGTGAATCTGTACTTCCTCACTCTCGACCTTCCTCCGTTCCTCCTTGGGTCCTCCTTCTCGCGGGTTGGCAAGGTCTTCTGGCAAGTCCTTGTCCCGATCAAGGTCCTCCCCTATAGGAACCAGGGGTTGTCCCCCCGGTCTTGCCATCGTTACTCCTTCAGGTGCTTTGCTAAATATTTCCCACAAACGGCGCCAAATTTGTTCCGAAAGGAATCAACGACGATGGCCAGTCACCGAGGTTCTGCCCACGTGGAGGTCGCTGTGGCGAGGAGAAACTCCGTGCCCTGCGAGATCAACATGAGCATTAGGGGACACGCCGGAAGGAGTCCGGTGGAGTCCACTCCGATGCTCAAGTCAATATATCGCTGGAGGGAAAAGGCAGCAGGAAAGGGAAATGCATGTAAAGTTGATAGAGCGTAACCCCCTTACCGGAGGGGTTGAGCTACCTTTTATACTGATGGCGGTAAGGAAGATAGTACGTGTCTGCGTACTTCTCGCCACGCTCCCCCTATCTTCGGTTACCGGATCTCCCCTGTAACGATCCTCGCACTCGTTGAACCTTGCTCGTAGTAAGGATGAAGGCGATAATGACCGAGGATTGCGGGCTCTGATCCGTTCGCAAATACTGGTGACCATTATCCCGGTATAAAGTAAATATAATACAAAAAGTCCCTAGTCAATCATCACATATAATTGGCGATCAAAGGTGACTTGGGATCAGAGCCCGCAATCGAAGGTGACTTGGGCTCCACTCTCCCGAAGTGATCGCAGGGGTTTTGTTAATCCCGAGCACATTCATCCCGGGAGATCCTGAAGCTCTAGAAGAAGGACCGCTACGACCAGCTTTGTCGTGCCACGTAACTTCTTCATCCCGCGTGTCCGCTACGGACTATTAACCCATCAATAAATTATAGAATCGATGGATTGGTTAGTGAAAAAAATATTTAAATTTAAATAAAGTAATCTTGATACTCTAAATTTTGTATTTTAGATAAGGAATTCGACGTGTGAATGCTCTTGACATTTTGGAATGTAATAATTTAATAATTATTGTGGAGGATAAAATGAAAATAAATATCCTTTTAAACGTCTAAAAGTTAAATATGTCTTTAAAATTTTCACAATTTTAATTGCACAATTGGTCTCATTGTTATTTTTATTATAAGTATTGACGGACTAACGATAGCATGAGTCATTTATTATCCTACTCTAGTTTTAATCCAAGGCTGATTTAGGGCATCTCTAATGATTAAATTTTTAAATTTTTTTTATAATTCTTAATATGTCATATTGATGGCACATCAAAAAATAAAAAATAAAAACCTATTAAGAAACACCTAAAACTATCAATAAATTTTTTTATAATTTTTAATATATCACATTATAACTATATTTTCATTAATAAATTAATTAACTTAAATTAATTAAATCTATAATTTTTATTTAATATTTTAAATAATTATGATTTTTAATTTAATTTATTTATAATTTATAATTAATTAATATGATTTTAATTTAATTTTAATTTTAATTTAATATTTAAATAATTTATAAATTTTAATTTAATTATAATCATTTATATATTTTTAATTTATCAAATATTTATATTAAAAAAATATTCATGAAATAAAATATTACAATTTAAATAATTTATTTTTTTAATTATTTTGAAAGTTTGGAATATTATTATTGTATCATAGGCTAAAACAGGTTTGTATTTGTGCTAAAAACCCATGATTTGAGTTTTTTTTTTTCATAAATCTCTTCCAAAATCCTAGGAGATGCCCTTATATTGAAGAGGAGTTGAAGCCCGGATTTAATTTGCAGTGAAAGAAAGAAAGAACGAACATGAGAAAAAAAACCAGGAAGGTAGCCCGGAACTTTCGATGCCCGGGATCAACCGGGGCTATAAAATTGACACTGTCGCCGCATAATGAAAAAGCATGAACGGGCATGATGGCCCAGGATGAAGATAGCAGAGTTGTCCGGCAAAGCCAAGTTGAAGCTTACAGTCTACGCTTTACACTGCTGTAAACTTGTTGGGGGTCAAAAGGAAATAATTAGCGAAACGATCGGGCAAAAGGAAAACAAAAAACACACGAAAAGATAACTTTGCTTTCTGCCAAAGCTAACGAACCACATACCGAGACAGTCACACGGGACCCATCCGACGCCCAATCCCTGCGCGCGTCTGCCCCGGCCCAGGCACAACACCACCACCGCGCCTTCACGATGGAACATGCAAACGGAGGAGGGTGCGTCGTCGTTACGTTGCCGCTGCCTCGGCTCGCTTGCGTTTGGTGCCGCGGCGGAGGTAGGAGACCGAGGCGCGCATCGGGAGCTGCAAAGGGATCACGGAACAAGGCCAGCAGCGGCAAAAGGAAAAGCCGATCGAGAAGCGCTAGCTGCGCGACAGCGCAAGTCACGGGGCAACTCAATCGGCGCCTGCATCCGCTGCTTAAGTCGGATGTTCCTGGGACTTTGGAAATCGGACGGCAATCAAGAGCGTCGGTGCTGCTTAAACAAATTGGGCCTTTGCGGTTCGATTTCCTACGTCTTTCTCGCCTTGGGACTTGGAAATAAATGTAATGGACAGACTGCCTCGAACCCATCGAAGCATCCAAATCCACGCATCGTTTTATGCCTTCTCGCGGGCGAGGTTGCTGGCCCAATGGAGACGGGGTGGCCCAAACGGCCCGAAAAGAGCAGCGTCGATGCCTCGTCCGGAGCGGGCTGTTCTCGCCTAGACAAAACGGATTGAAATTTTGAAGAGAACTTTTTACATGGATTTTTTTTATTATTTTATTTCTTGAAAAACAATAGATTACCCCTCCTTTTTTTATTTATTTAAATAAATAATGAACATGAAGGCAATCTGTATATCACTTTTTAGATTTTAGGGTGGCGAGTTCAGATCTTCCTATCCGCAAAAATCTGGATTAGGAGATGGATCACTTATAATTACGGCCGGATCGTATCCGTCATCTAATCGGAAGCCTTCCGAAGTTCGTCGGTGGTGGATAAGTGGCCAGGCTGTAGGGCTCAAAAAGTGAGGCGGAACGCCCGAGAATGGCCTAGGGAACCGCACGGCCACGTTTCACGCAACTTCATCGTTTTTGTTTTTCCTCTCTTTTTTGCATCGGTTTTTTTTTTTTTCTTTTTTCCTCTTTCTTCTGCATGCTTTTCGCTGAATTCGTTTCTCTTCGTTCTTTTCGCTTTTCCTCTTCCTTTGTTCGAAAAATTGTGTTTTTCTACCAGAACTCCTTTTCCTTCTCGATCCGCACCTCGATAAACAGAGATCGCTACTTGAATTCATTTAGTTTAAATAAGCTAGATTTTTGTTTTTTTAAATGAAATTTTAATTATACAATAAAATTGATAAGAGAAATTTAACCTTTTTATTTTTTATAACAAAATAATATCTAGTTCTAAATCTTTTGTATGAATTTATCTTTTACTATACTTGGCCGAGAAAATAAATAAATAAATACTCAATTATTGAAATTCATCATCCTAACAACCTCATATCCATGACTATAGCCCCTGAGCAATGGTGCAGTAATAAAATCACTAGTCGTTAATTTATACATCTACGGTTCGATCCCCAGCTATAGCCTATTTTATAGGAATTTTTCCTTCAAATGGGTCGCGAACCCTGGGATGCTGGGCTTCTAGATTGGTCACCGCGAGCGCTTCCCAATTTATCCTGGTGACCAATGGGAAACTTCGGTGAGACCGGGCCAGTCACCCCAGATTCAATTTGTCTGCTACCTAATTCATCATTTCATTTTTTTCATATACATGACTATAAAAAAAATGATTAACGAAACCAACCTAGGGCGAAATATGATTAACGAACTTTTTCCAACCAACCACGGACGATCGATCCAGCCTCATGAAAGTTTCCCACCGGCTGGCAGGGTAAATCGGGAAACGCCCGTAGTGAACGGTCTAGAAGCCCAGCGTCACAGGGTTCGCGTCCCATTTGGAGGAAAAATTTCTGCAAATACGTCGTAGTTGGGAATCGAACCGTAAAAATGATTAATGAAGTTTTTCCAACTAACCTCGGGCGACTAGCCCGGTCACACGCAAATAATAAAAAAAATGATTATTTTTTCATATCCATGACTATCCCATATTATTAAAAAATAATAAAATCAAAATTAACCATAATATAGAAGGATAATTCCTCTACTTTATTAGGATTAACACTTTCTCAATTGTATAAATATCTAGTGGATTTAAATTAACCTTCCAAAATTTATAATAATATTACTTTTATATATAAATTTTTATTTTTTTAATATATATATATAGTGGTGATAAATTTTAGTTTTTTAATACACATCTCAAATTCAAATTTTTGAAAGACTAAATTTAAAAAAAAAATCTCTATTTTTCATATTTCAATTAAATATATATTATATATGTTTGAAAATTCGAAAAATCATTATTATTATTATTAATTAATTTCATCATATGCGACTTCGATCTTTGATGTGATAATCAATTATACTATGTCATTGGGTTAAGCATATCGACACGGTAGCATTCACTAGAGACACGAAAGAAATTTAACTTAAAATGACTAATTAAGCATATCGACACGCCAACATTTAATATAATAATGATATAAAAGAAATTTTACGTTGATAAATGATAGCTTTATTAATTGAGTTTAAGGTAAATTTATTAGAATAGAAAAACGACAATAAATTTATCATTTTACCCTGCAATAACTTTGGATAGTTTTACAAAAAGGTGCACCTAAATGGCACAATTACTTTGGTAGGATTCCCCAAATGCCGTCTCTCAATTAGCTTTATTGAATTCGTTCTCACTTAAATCATCACTTGATTAGAAGAATATATTGGCTGGTAAATCTTCTACCCTAAAGTATCCCCATTGAGTTTAATGTATTAGTGGTGATGGGGATGGGCACCTTCGGGTTGACACATGGCATGGGGAAGTTGTTGGTATAATCGACCCAAATTTGATCGGGTAGATCATTGGTTTTGATATGTGTGTCAATATGATTAAGTTAGGGGTTCATATTGATCTAATATGTATATGTGAGTGTGCAGGTTTGCAGGATACACATAGACTTAATTGGACGTCTTCGGGTCGGTGAAGGATGACATGGGTAGACAAGCCTTGGGCTTGCATGCATCCGATGTTAGTGATATGAGAGAAGTGTCCTAAGGCAATCGCCTTATGATTGTAATCATTTATTTTAATAAATGAATATTCACTATTTGAGTATACATGTTTGTGTATTTGATTGAGATCTTAAACTCATTTACTGAATGTCCGCAATACAATTCACAGCATGAGAGAATTTGTGATGAATTCACAACTAGTGATTATCACTACATGTGCAATTGTGAAGTATTGAAATTGTCCCTAGTCGATGAATTGATAAATACGGACACTATCAATTCTGTTGAGACTAGCATGGGTTATTCTCTAATCAGCTGATTCTCACTGGCTGGTGACATTGAGATGCCTGGAGATAAACATGAATGCTAATTAAGGGAACTAGTTCATTGGAGTGACTGGCTGTAAAACTTCATATGGCAGTCTATATATAGATATGTCAGTGAAGTTCTTACTGCAGCTTAAGTGCGATGTTCCTTTCACTTGCGGTGTTCAAATCATCTTGGTCATGGAGACTTATACTTTGACATCTTAAGCAAGCATCTCCAAGGAAATGTGGACCCGGGATGATTGGGTATAAGCCAAAGTGTCCGAAGATGTTTGAACAGCCTACAAAGGATTCACCACTCCTTGCGAGGAGATGTATACTCGAGGCCTATCGTCGGATTGTTACTCGAAGCCTCTGGTCAGAGCATGACATATTCAGAGTATGAATCTCTTAAATACATGAGAGTAATTAGAATCCGTAGGACGAGAAAACGTTACTTGGGCTAGGTGTGACGTAGTCAGCCTAGTGGGGACTGACACACATAGACCATGTCCTGAACCAAGTGGGTATAAGATGGTAAAGGGAATGGGGCACGATTCATTATAGCTGCTGAAGGGTTTCAGAATTGTTTCTGAGGTCAATCGTTGATCTTTCGATTAATTAGGGATCATGATATACTACTAGGTGTTACTCATGATCGTTCTATAATTAATTGATTAATTATAGACGGCCAACATAAATCGAAAGCCTATTTAGTCACACGCACTACGAGTAATCCGAGAGATTTAAAACGAGTTGAAAATTGGATTTTCCAATCAAGAGAGATTAAGTTTGGTTGAGCCAAACGATAAGTCGAATCTGAGTTTTTCAGAGACGCATCGGAAGCGTAAAATGACTAAGTCTTTTGAAGACTAATAGATGAATTAAATAAGTTTAACTCATTGGGGCTTGGTTTGGATGGGCCGGCCAAAGAGGGCCTCCATCCTCTTTGCTTGGCCGGCCACAACAAAGGGAGAGAACTAAGTTTTTGGTTCAATTTATAAAATAAACCAAGTGTGGTTTGTTTTATAAAATTATGGATGATATAAATTTTTTATATAATAAACCAAGGTTTGGTTTATTTTTCATGGAAATTAAAATGAACCATGGATTGGTTTATTTTATAAAATCAATCATGGATTGATTTACCATGATAAGGAAATTTATTCCATAGGAGAGAAGAGACTTGATTGATTTTTATTATGAATTAGAATATGATTTTAACCATGATATAAAATCAAACTTGGTATGATGGAATAAGTTATTCCATATTTGAGAGGCTTGATGGTTGAGAGGCCACTATATAAAGGACCCAATGCAAGGCTTGGGTGATAATCATTGAGAAAAAGGCATAGGCTCTCTCCCTCTCTTTCTCTCCTTCTCTTTCCCCTTCTTGTCGTGCGCCAACCAGCCCCAAGAAGGAGCACCAGCCGACCATCCTTTTGTCGTTAGTCTTCCGACTTCTCTCTTGGTTTTTCTTGTCGCGTTCTCGGAGAATCTAGTAGTTCTCGAGAACACGAAACTCGTGGCTTTGCGAAGTCATCCCGAAGATACTCGGCGTGGACGCGAATAGAGGCGGAGCTTCCAAGGGACGCTTACGGTTGGATCTCGTCCATTCCTTCGAGTTATGCGAGGTAATATGTAAATTAGTTTACGTTTCTGCAAAATTTTAAACATATGATCATATCTACACAAGATAAAATTGCATGCTTAGATGTGTGGTTAAATTATTTGAGAAATTATTTATGCTAAACCTTCCGCTGCACGTAATTAATTTTTAAAATTACGAACCCGCATCCATGTCAACATGCACCCGGTCCCAACATCCGAGAGACCGTGGACAAAACACGGACGATAAGCCGAGGGAAGCAGACTTCGAGGCATACGTGAAGGATGGCATGGGGAGACAAGCCGTGGGCTTGCATGCATCCAAGGGACGAGAGCCAAAGTCGAAGAGGGCTTGAAGGCAACAGGTCGAGGCTGCTGGAGCAGGGACGATGGGCCAAGGGAAGCGGACTTCGAGACATACACGAAAGATGACATGGGAGACGAGTCGTGGGCTTGCATGCATCCGAGGGACGAGAGCCAAAGTCGAAAAGGGCTTGAAGGCAACAGATCGAGACTGCTGGATGAAGAGTCGACTAAGTCGTGAGGATTCGAGTGCTTAGGGAACTGTACTCGGGAAGAAAAATCCTAAGGTTCGAGTGCTAAGAGAATTGTACTCGGAAAGGAAAATCTTAGGTATCAGTCGACTGACAATGGGTCAGTCGACTGATGATGGGTCAGTCGACTGATGATGGGTCAGTCGACTGATATGGAGCACAGAGAGATCAGTCGACTGATCCTGGGATCAGTCGACTGGTGTCGACCAGAATGCAAATCATCAGGATGTGACATTCGAATTCGCGAGAACCAGTTGACTGGTGTTAGCACTAGTCGACTGGTAACGGTCAGAATAGTATCGAGCACTATTTAAGAGAGCTTGTTTTTTGCTGTTCTTCCTTGGCGAAACAAGCTTGGTTAGAACCTGTTAGTAGCCTAAATGTGCTCAGACGTTGTCCAAGGATTGTGGCGAGCTTTCTCCACCCATAAGGAGCGACAATAGCTAGCCGGAGGTGTTCCTGAGAATCATCCACCGAAGGATCGGGATCGTCCACCTTACGGACAGCCGTGGAGTAGGAGTATCATCTTCGAACCATGTAAACGGTTTGTGTTAGCATTGTTTTAGGTTTTGTTTAGTGTTTCCGCTTGCGCTTGCTAACCGTTGTAGGAAGAAAATCGAGAAGAAGCTATTCACCCCTCTAGCTAAACGACAAGGTCCTAACAAGTGGTATCAGAGCAAGGTTCGCTCATCTACGAACTAACCGTCGACAAAGCAAAGAGCTAGAGGAAATGACGATTGAAGAAAAATTAGGGGACGATATCAATGTTCCACCTCCTACGATCACGAGAATTTCGACTATTGGAGGATGCAGACAAAGTCATAGTTCGGTATAGATTGGAATTTCATGATGGCGCTAGAAGAGCTATTTGAAGCCCCAAAAGATAAACACGGGAAAAAGCTTCGACTAAGATATTGGAATAAGGAGCAACAAACGCAATCAAAGGCAAATGATAAGGTAATATCAATTTTGCTTAATGTTTTGCCTAATAATGTGATTAGCCATGTAGGTGAGTACAAAAATGCACACGAATTATGGGGTAAGATATTAGCACTTCATGAAAACCCTACACAAGCTCAAGTAGTGGAAGAGCCCAAGGAAATGAGCTCAATGGTCCAAGAAGAGGAGAAGGATAAATTGGATGAAGAAAGAAGCTCAACATCTGAAGAGGAGAAGAAAGAAGAAAAAGATTCATCTATCTCCTCAAGTGAAGTGGCACAAGAAGTTGAAGAATCATCCACTTCATCAAAGGGGAAAGAAGGGGTCTCCACTTCAAGGATTGAGGGGGAGGACAGACCATCCTCGATACCGGAGCAAGAAGAAGCATCTTCCTCCACCAAAGCAAAGTCAAAAGATCACATCATTTGCTTTGGGTGCAACAAGAATGAACACTACAAGGACAAGTGTCCATTAGGTAAAAAGGAGGTAAACCCTAAATCCAAGTCAATCTATTTAAAATCTAACATGGGTTGTAGGAAAAATAAGGAGAAGAAGCACATTAGGTGTTATACGTGTAGTGAGCTAGAACACTACCACACCAAATGCTCAAGGAAAAGAGAATTCAAGAAATTGGAGTATTTGAGGAAGTGGGAGAAGAAGGAGAAGCTCATATCAAGGGGGAGCTACAAGGGTAAGGGAGGTAATCCCTAACTTTAAGCGTTTTTCAAATTCCTCTATGAATGTTAGAAATAATGAGAATTATTTACCTATGCATAATTTTGATTTTAGATATTGTGATAAAAATAGGGCTAATGGTGTATCTCAAATTCCTAAAGAATTTATATGTCATGATAAACCTAGAATTGTTAGAACTAAGGACCAAGACATTAATCCAAAGAAAGTGAGGCACATGTCTAGACCAATGGGTAGATCTAGAAATGTCCGAGATGGACATGGTGATGATAAGGTTAAGAACCTAGAGAGGAAAAATCAAGCTTTGGGGGCAAAGCTTGACAATTTAGAGAAAATTCTAGAAAGATTCATTAATGGATATAAGGGTTTAGGCATGGTGTCGGGTAGCTAGTCAAAACCCCGACAATGATAGATCGGGTCTAGGATACCGATCTAATAGATCAAGTGCTATGGAAAAGTCATATGCAAGGATGACATATGACTATAGCAAGGGGAAGGCTAAAAATGGCAAGGGAAAGTCATTTAATGGGAAGAGAAGAACTTAACCAAAGATAAGGTGTACAAAGTAAAGAAGGTTAGGGTTGAAGGCCAAAAGTCACCGGAGGTACACCGGTGTGGTCTTGCCATTATAGATGAGTCACCTAGGGAGGTGACTAAGGCTAAGAGCTCAAGGGGGAGCTCTAGGAGCCAAGTTGGAACCCATGGTCAATGGGTCTCGGGAGAAGTTCTTCTGGAAGTCTAGATAGACAATGGAGTGTACCAAAGGATGTGGAGGCAGATTTGAGGCTCAATCCTAGAGATTTGGCATATTAGGGTTAAGTATCATGCATAAATATGACATTAGGGTTATATTTCTTGGAAGTTGGTCTTTAATATATAAATATCATATAAATCAATGCTAGGGAAGCATTGTAGTTGGGAATGAGAAGATACATCACGGAGATATCAAAACTAGGGCTTTAGGTCAAAGTTCAATTGAACCATTTAGATATGACTGAGTTTTGTGACAACCTTGGGATTGATAATCGATACATGTGTGAATATATTTTTCCTAAGTAGACATGAGTGCCACAAACATCTCCACAAAATTTGAAAATTTTTGGAGATTTATGGAATTTCTGGTGCATTTATGAAGTTGGGTCAGAAATGCTAATAATATAGGGTATCAGTCGACTGATGTAGAGGCAGTTGACTGATCTTTCTATTTAGTTCATCAGTCGACTGCCCCAGGGCAGTCGATTGATGCCACGAATCTTTAAAAGAAAACCACGTGCGTGGGCGGCCGAACTTAGGGTTTTAACGCCGCCCCTTGTCGCCATCTTCCTCCCTTGATCTCCCCAGCTCCTCTAAGGTATCCTACGACCTCAGAATCTTGTTCCTAGCCTTCCTGTTAGGATCTGGGATGGCTAGAGAGAGGGGGGTGTGAATAGCCACCCACAAAAAACTCGCTTCTTTTCTTTCTGCACTCAGGTTAGCAGCGGAATACAAAACAGAAAGAAACAGAAACAGAACTAACACTAGTATTTACAAGGTTTGGGGATAATTTGCCCCTACTCCTTGGCGTGCCTATGAGGTGGGCGATCCCTTGATCGTCGACAGATCAGGCCCTGAAGTGAATCCGGCTAAAGACTTCTCCTTCTCGGTGGAGTAACCTCTCCACAAGCGTCTTAGAAATATACAGATGAAGCACAGGAGACTCGAGAGGGAAGCTCACACAACAGATGAGTAGTAAGCAAAAAGATTAGGCAAGAAGAAACAATGCAGAGAGCACAACAACACAACACCAAAGCAAAACCCTTTGCTTCGTTCTCTGTTAGTTGTCTCCTCTACTTCGCCAGCTTCTTCTTAAGCTTTTCTTCTGCACCACACTTACAGGCTTCGTCACTCACTGACCCACGACGTCGTCACCCACTGACTCACTGACCCCTTCTGAGCTCACTGAAGTCATCCTCTTCAGCTGCAGCTTCAGGTCAGATGCTGTTGAAACCTGCAAATGTTTATCAAACAAAATAGCACAGGTAAAAGTCACCCTGAACCCTTCTACTTGCTCCTTCATTTGACTTTCACAGCTCTGTGTTATCTGCACACTCACAGACTCATTAGCGAAGCAAATCAGAAATCTGACAGCAATTTGAATTAAAGTTCTGAGGTGTTGATCAGTCACCATGACCGATCAGACACCCTCCTGACCAATCAGACTCTATTCTGATCGATCCAGTGAAGTTCTGATCCGTCTCACTGACCGATCAAGAACCAGGGGATCGATCACCAAACCAATCCCCAACCTTCACTGGAATTTTGGGTTTAGAGCAATCAAGGCACCTGATCGGTCTCCCTGACCGATCAGGGAAGTTCCTGATTGGTCAAGGATACCGATCAGGCACAGGCTGGACCGATCAGGATCCATCCTGATCGGTCCAGGAAGGTTCTGTCTGATCACACTGATTGATCACCAACATTTCTATGACCTCACAGAATATTTTTTGATATCAGGTTCCCGATCACCAACGTCATCCCGGGGCGGCCGACACTCAGCATATTCTAGGCGGTGTTCTTAGTCTACCACCAGAAAATCAAGTTTCCGGTGGGTGAGCAGGTGGCCGAGGTCAAAGGTCATCAGCTAGCTTCCCGGCGATGCTACAGCGGGGAGGTCAGGTCGGAAGCCCGCAAGAAGCCGAAGGCTCATGAAACACTGCAAATCGACCTCGCCATCCCTCGAGAGGAGGAGGGACTCAAAGAAGAACGGAGGGAGGTCGAGGTCAAAGGTCATGAAAATCAAGTTCCCGGTGGGTGAGCAGGTGGCCGAGGTCAAAGGTCATCAGCTAGCTTCCCGGCGATGCTACAGCGGGGAGGTCAGGTCGGAAGCCGGCAAGAAGCCGAAGGCTCATGAAACACTGCAAATCGACCTCGCCATCCCTCGAGAGGAGGAGGGACTCAAAGAAGAACAGAGGGAGGTCGAGAGCGAAGAGGTCCAGATCTATCCTCAACAAATAGGGGGGGGGGGGGTTACAAGGATTGTGACCGGCCATGCACCGGAGCTGAGAAGTCGTCTGATCGATTGCTTGCAGAACCATCGAGACATGTTTGCGTGGGCTACCAAAGAGATCAAGGGAGTCTCCCCAGCATTGGTCACACATCGCTTGCATATAACCCCCCGGAGTCCGACCGGTGAAGCAAAGGAGAAGATATTTTGCGCCCGTGTAAAATACGGCAATTCGAAAATCCGGACCAGAAAATTTTTCAGGATTTTTCCGGATAGAGTCTAGGGTTTCCGGCCCTACGGGAGGAGCTCAAGGGGCTTTATTGTAAAAACTTAAAACTTATCAAGGGTTTACAAGTAAACTCTTAAATTACGAAAAGGTAAGTAATCTAACCCTAGAGATTTATGGAGGTGGATTAAAATATAGTGGAGGGTTAAATAGTTAAAACCTTTACCCTAAATGTAGAGTTGAATTTCAAAAAATTGGGGGACCTTTTTGCAAAAGATCCACCCTTTTATAACCTGGCTTCTCCCTTTGCTTCTCCCGTACCCTAAACCGCAGCCGCCCGACTCCTCCCTTCTTCTCCTCATCGCGTGCCCTAGCCGACGGCGTCGACCATCCCTCTTCCCATCTTCTCGAGCGCCTCCGCCCAAGACCGACCGATGCCAGTGGCTTCTTCTCCTTGAGGAAGGTCGACGTTCTTCTTCTTCACCTTCTTCTCTACCCGATCGACGCTCTTCTTCTTCACCTTCTTCTCTACCCGAGATCCCGGAGCGATTCTCACCGAGGTGATCATCGGCTCGTCTCCCTTAGTGACGCGATCACCCTACGTGTTCGCCACCCATGCGACGCAAGCTACGGTCGATTGTCGACGCCAAGCTCACCTTTGGTTGGGTGGTCGTTGGCATCTCCCTCTTCCACAGCGATCTTCAACACAAGGGCCCTCAAGGGAGAGTCAGATGATCTTCCGATTCCTTGATTTAGTGAATTCCTTCTTGGTTGATTGAAGTCCTTATGGAGGTCTGGACGCACATGTGAATCTGATCCTGATCTTGCTTTCCTTGGGGTGATCAGCTCAGGAGGGGGGTCTAGGAAGGAGATCTCAAATTCACATCCTTGATTGGTAGTTGGAACGCATTGGATCTGAGCGTAGGAGTTGTGGTCGGCGCAAACTCAGGTTAGCAATTGTTGGCACTAGGTTTTGGGAGATGGTTTCCTTTTATTTTTGTTTCAGTGCTATAAGTTGTTGCTTGTGTAGTTCAACTTGCATGTTTGGCTGCTGCGAGCTTTCCGATGGAGATGAATCGGCATTTGATACACATGAGAGGAGAAGTGTTGATAGGGGATTGCTATCAAGGTATCACAGCAGGTAAGGCATCTTGTTATGTTGTTATTGATGGGTGTGTTTGCGATTTCTGCCCTATTCTTGGATGAAACTAAAGGTTCCCTTTAATGGAACTTGATCTAGTTTCTATTATAGGATTGGATTTGTTTCCTCTGTCCTTCTATGTTTGTGTCTGAGTTGGGTGCAGGAAGGTTTGGATATCGAATTGGGTTTGGCTATGTGTCTAGATTTTTGCATGGCAAATCGTTTTGCTTGGATTCAACTGTAGGTTCTAAGTTTGTTTTGATCCAGGTTTCAAGGGAATTGTAGAACGTTTTGGGGTTTTGGATTAGGTGATGGGTTAATAAACTAATCGGATTGTAGGATAATGTATCGATCCTTGGATGCAGTTGTCTTTCTCCTTGTGATGTGTGGTTGGGAATTATTTCGAATATGCTCACGGTGATGCTAAGTATAAATTCATGTTAAGTCTTGCTCAGATTTCCCACTTGTCTGTTGAAACATGAATGGATGATTGACACTTGACCATCTCTATGTCCACTACCTTGAAATCATTGATTCGGTTGGAAAATCTATTTGGAGCTTGCTCTTTCGGTATACACAGCTGATGAGATAGTAGTTGTAGAAGCACCTCTATTTTGGGGGTTGGTGTTGTGTGAAGCTTAAATCTTTTGATTTTGTAATGAGTTGTCTGTTGGATCGAGAAATGCGAGAGAGGGGGGGGGGGTGAATGTCGCAAATCGTTCGGATTTAAAAAAGAGTAAGTGCGCAGCGGAAATAAGACACAAAAAGCAAAACAACGCTAACAAGGTCGTTTTACTTGGTTCGGAGCCTGGGTCGACTCCTACTCCAAGGCCCACGGTCGTTGACCGTTTACTTTGGGCAATTCTATAATGCGTAGAATAAGTACAGAAGAGAAATACAAATTGCAATAAGAAATATAACACTTCTGTATTTACCAACTCCCGGGGTAGGCTCGAGTTTCGGTGCAGCGGGAGGTCGACGATGCTTCGGACTTGAGTTGAGAAGTTCCTGGAGCAGAGCGCGGTCGTCGGAGCGTTTGGATGCGTTGAATGAAAGTTGTAGAGCGTGGAAGCGTTGCAGTAAGTGATGCTCTGAAGAAGGAGGTCGAGGGCCCTTTATATAGGGCCTAGGGGCGCCCTGGTCGACGGGGGCGCCCCCCACGTGGCAGCAGATCCGGCTGTAGCTCGGTCGCCGTCTGATCCCCTTATCCTCGAGATCCGATTTGACCGGGGCGCCCGGAGGACTCGGGGCGCCCGCATTGACCGGTCAAAAGGCCTTATCTCCTCAACTGCGCAGGGATGCGCTTCGGCAGCTGGCAGTGGGGGCGCCCGAGACACGCGGGGCGCTCGCGACAAGCGGGTTGAAGCGCGTCGAGGTTGTTAGAGACTTGGGTTGACCTTGGGGGCGCCCTGGTCGTCCGGGGCGCCCTGCTCAGCTTCTGCCTCACTCCTTTGAGGCTCTCTGAGCTGCAGATACTCAGTCCTTCGATCCTGCATCCAGGGTTAGTCCAAATAACAATAATATTATTATTTTATACAGCCTTAGCTGTCTTGGTTCTGACTTTGGTCTCCAAAATGGAGCCCTAGGTCGAACCGACGCCTAATGTTCCCTCAAGGGGAACGCGTCCTCACTTACTCCTCTCGGGAGAATTTACCTGGTGCCAACTGGCTCCTCCAGTTGGACTTTTGTCCAGCAGTCCTTCGCCAGGTCTTGAGTTACCAAGCTGCCCTTCGCTTGGTGCCTAGCTGCCCTTCGCTAGGTCTTTTCTTCTGGCAGTCCTTCGCCAGCCTAGCAGTCCTTCGCTAGGTCTTTTCTTCTGGCAGTCCTTCGCCAGTGCCTAGCAGTCCTTTGCTAGGGCTTCTGCTATCTGGCAGTCTTTCGCCAGTGCCTAGCATTCCTTCGCTAGGGCTTTTCTTCTGGCAGTCCTTCGCCAGGACCTAGCAATCCTTCGCTAGGGCTTTTCCATTCTGGCAGTCCTTCGCCAGGGCCTAGCTGTCCTTCGCTAGGACTTTTCTTCTGGCAGCCCTTCGCCAGGGCCTAGCAGTCCTTCGCTAGGGCTTTTCCTGTACACTCAAGTAGCATTGTTAGATAACAAACAACCCTTAACTTTGAATCCTTTGCCAATATCAAAACAAGGTTCGATCTGGTGCTTCCTGCACCAACATTGTCATGAGCTTATGTTTTGGAGATGGGATTAGGATTGAACCTAGTTGCCATGAGCTTTAATTTTGGGAAATTAATCTTATTGATATGTTGTGATATAGTTGTATTGGTATCTGTAACTAGCTTTGTTTCCTCGGATTGGGGTGTTAATGTGTGCTTCGGTGTTGGATGGTTTTGGATTTCTTGGAATTGGGTTGTAGGTCCTCTTTGTTGGATCGAGAGAAACGATAGAGGGGGGTGAATATTGTAAAACGTTCGGATTAACAGTTAGAGAAATTACGCAGCGGAAATTTAAATCAAACACACGCAAACTCCAAGTTTTTTACTTGGTTCGGAATCGCGGTCGACTCCTACTCCAAGGCCCACGGTCGTTGACCGTTTTCTGCGGGCAATTTTATATGTTCGCAAAAACAGTTTACAAGATTGTATTACAAAATTAGTGCAGTAAACATAAATGTAACTCTTCTTTACCGACGTCCGATGTAGATTATGTTTTCAGAGCAGTGGGACGTTGTCGGCGCTTGAATCTCGAGTCGGGAGGTTTCCGGAGCAGAGCGCAGGAGCAGAAGAGCGTGAATGCATTGGAAAAATTGGTTGTCCTGAAGCCTTGGGTCGAGGGCCCTTTTATAGCCCCTGGGGGCGCCCGGGACGTCGGGGGCGCCCCCCTACGTGTCAGCTGATCCGAGTTCCTCTCGGTCAGCACTGATCCCTTCAAACTCGGGATCAGGCTTTGACGGGGGCGCCCGGGACGCTGGGGGCGCCCTGGTTGATTGGGTCAACTCTTATCCGTTGACTTCGCTGGCTTCTGGTTCAATAGCTTGACTTGGGGGCGCCCGGGAGCATGGGGGCGCTCGGGAGCACGGGGGCGCCCCGCCCATGAGCTGTCGAAACAGTTCTTTTGCTTCATCTATTTTGTATTCACCTTGGGGGCGCCCGGGACACTCCGGGCGCCCAGGTCATCTACTACCTCACTCCTTTGAGGCTCTCTGAGCTGCAGATACTCGTTCCTTCGGCCCTGCATCCAGGGTTAGTCCAAAACAACATAAAGCAATAATATATTAGTTTATACAACCTCAGCTGTCTTGGTTCTGACTTTGGGTCTCTAAAATGGAGCCCTAGGTTGAACCGACGCCTACTGTTCCCTCGACGGGGAACGCGTCCTCACCTACTCCTCTCGGGAGAATTTACCTGATGCCAATCGGCTCCTCCAGTTGGACTTTTGCCCAGCAGTCCTTCGCCAGGTCTTCAGTACCAAACTGTCCTTCGCCTGGTGCCTAGCTGTCCTTCGCCAGGTCTTCAGTACCAAGCTGTCCTTCGTCTGGTGCCTAGCAGTCCTTCGTTAAGTCTTTTACATCCTGGCATTCCTTCGCCAGGTGCCTAGCATTCCTTCGCTAGGGCTTTGTATCCTGGCATTCCTTCGCCAGGTGTCTAGCAGTCCTTCGCTAGGACTTTTCCTGCACACTTGAGTAACATATTAGATAAACATTATACCTTAACTTTTGAACCCTTTTGCCATTATCAAAACACAGGTTTGACTTTGGTGCTTTCTGCACCAACACTTTTGTTAATCTTGATTAATGAAACTGGAGGTGATTTTCCTTGTATTGGACCTCTTGGTCTTCATTGTCGTGAGGCTCTCTGTTGGGGTTTAGGTGTTTTGTTCTTGTGTGGAAATATTGTACGGAAGATGGGTGGTAGTTGATGTTTTGATGCATCTTGTTGTGTGCCACATGTGAACTAGAGTTCGATCTTGTCTTGAGTGAGGTTGTGTTGATTGGGGTTTGGTTCGTTGCCCTACCTGCAGTAAAGCTAGGATTTGATTTACCTATTTACTTCATATGTACTTGGCTAAATAACATATATTGTTACAGGACATTGATTTGATTGAATATCTGGGCCGGGGTGCTCCATGTGTACGGACTCCTATTTTGATGCGGGTACCTTTGACTTATCTTTTAAATATTGTCATATTGCTATGCATGGTCTGTTATAGATAACAGTAAGTTTATATGCTATATTTGCCTTAGTATACCTGTATTTGATATATGTTGCTTATCCTTGAGGTTATCTCCCGTTTAACTTCATACGGTCTCAATAGTTGTCATGTATATATATATATATATATATATATATATATATATATATATATATATATATATATATATTTGTGCATAGATGTAGTGATATGTTCCCTCTTGCATTTTGACATTGATAGATCACTGGTTACTTTTTCAGTATACCTAGTAGATTACTTGTATCCCATGATATAGGATTCAGACCTATACCTAGCACACGGAGGTGTTAGTTGAGGACTTGGTGGGTGTTATATGTGTTTGGGTCATGCACCATCCTTGCATTATTGCATGCTGATGATCATCAGCTCCTATGTAGTTTGAGCCCATCGTCAGTTACATGAGGATATGCACACACATCCACTCAGGGGTAGTGGCTACCATAGGGTGTGTGCATTTGCTCTGTATTGCTCCGCATGGTCACTATTTGGAGGGTGGTTCTGGTGCGTGGTAGCAGCCAGGGATCCCTTCTCATCCTGAGACACGAGAAGATGAGAGCTAGACTCCCCCATTGCTTGGGGTAGGAGAGTGACTTCCGCCAGCATCCTGTCCACTCGGTCACTCAGGAGCAGTGAATGCAGGGTGCGTACAGTTGTCATAACTCTACCCACTCGGACGTCCATTTATGACAGGTGGACGATGATCTGACTGGTGTCAGGGGTGACACATATCATTGCACCATGTGCATATTTTGCATCGTGCATTGTTTGCTGCATTTAATTGATGCATTATGATTGACATGCATATACCGGATACCTGTTTACCTTGGATTATGTGTTATATTTGTTCTTTAGGGATTTTTTCCACCCCTCTGCAGGATAGATGGATTCTGGTATGTACCTACATTCAGTACCTTCAATGTATGCCTTTCTATTGTACATATGAGACTGTCTCAGCGTAGACTCTTATTGTTAGTATAACCTACTATGCATATCTATTTAGGTATCCGCTGAGTTTATTTGGACTCACACCGTTGGCTATATTTTTATTTTCAGGCTGAAATACTTGGAGTCGCCAGAAGAGCCCAGCAGCTAGTCCCTACCCATCGCGACGGCATGATTTTATTTTGTACTTTATAGTGCATTGTTATATATTCCTTTTAGCGATTTGTATATGTCATATGTGTCGTGTGCCCTAAGGGGGTTTTGTGTATTGGTTGTTTCATCGTAAGTCGGACCGGTCCGCAGTCAGGTATGGTTTATTATGTTTTATTGTTATAGTTATCTTGCTTCTATGTTGGGTCTATATATATTTTGAGGCCTGAGGCCAAATATATACTGCGTGGGATGTTTGTATGTGTAAATTGTCCACCGGACAGGGGAGGTGTTGTCCGATTTTCTATTGGATTAGCGGCTCCTAAGTCTCGGGGCGTGACAGCCCGAGCATGACAAGATTATCAGAGAGGAAGTCGTCAAGTTGCTGAAAGTCGTACACATAAGAGAAGTTCAATTCCTGACTTGGTTAGCTAATGTAGTACTTGTCCCTAAGCCCGGGAGTAAATGGCGGGTTGGTATCGATTTTAGATATTTAAATAAAACCTACCCTAAAGACTGCTACCCCTTGCCTCGAATAGATCAGCTGGTGGATTCCACCTCTGGTTGTGATTTTAGTTCGATGTTGGATGCTTACCAGGGATATTACCAACTTCCTCTCACCCCTGAAGACCAAGAAAAGGTCAGTTTCGTGACGACAGATGGAACCTATTGCTACAACGTTATGTCATTCGGGTTGCACAATGCAGGGGCAACCTATCAGCGGATGATGGATAAGGTCTTCCGTCACCAGATAGGGAGGAACATTGAAGTATATGTGGATGACATCCGGGTTAAGACAGACAAGGGGAAAGATATAATAGCCAACCTAGAAGAGACGTTCACCACCTTGAGGGCCAACAAGCATCATGCTAAACCCCGCTATGTGTCTGTTCGGGGTGAAGAGTGGTCGATTTCTCAGGTACATAGTGACAGAAAGGGGGATTGAAGCAAATTCAGAAAAAGTGAAAGTCATCCTCGACATGCCATCCCCTCGCAACTTCAAGGACGTACAACGATTGAATGACAGAATTACAACCCTGTCCAGGTTCATCTCTAAATCTACTGACAGGACCCTGCCGTTCTTCAAGATTTTGAGGAAGGCAGTCAAGTTCGATTGGGGTGACCAGTGCAAGCAGATATTTACATATCTGAAAGCATACCTCGCCAAGCTCCCCATCCTCTACAAGCCATTGGAGGGAGAAACGTTGTTCGTCTACCTGTCCGCGGCTAAACAAGCAGTGGGCTCGGTGCTCATTCGGGAAGAAGACACTGTACAGTACCTAATCTACTTCTTTGGACATCTCCTGAAGGACGCAAAGACACGGTATACTACCATGGAGAAGTTGGCTTATGCTCTGGTACTAATGGCCCGGAGGCTCAAGCCATACTTCTTAGCGCATCCCATTGTGGTACTCACCAATAGCCCGCTTGGGCGCGCCTCACCAATCCAAAAGCTTCGGGTCGGCTGATCAAGTGGACTGTAGAATTGAGCGAGTATGGGATTGAGTACCACCCACGCACTGCCATCATGGCACAAGCTCTTGTTAATTTCATGCTCGAGTATTCCAGAGCCAGAAACTGATGGAGTGTGGAAGATCTACATCGATGGTTCCTCCAACAGCAAACACAGCAAAGTCAGAGTGCTAATGATTTCCCCCAAGGGAGATACATTACATTTATCCATCCGCCTCCACTTCCGAGACACTAACAATGAAGTCGAGTATGTGGTGATCCTAGCGGGATTACAAGCAACCAAGTAGGTGGGAGCTGCTCAGGTCATCCGACACTCGGACTCTCAGTTCGTCGCCCAACAGATAAGGGCGAATTTGAAATAAAGAATGAGCGCCTACAAAAGTACGTGACTATCTATGAACAACTGAGGTCCTCTTTCACCGAGGTTATTCTATAAAAGATCGCCAATAGTGATGGAAATAGGTCAGGCGGCCTGTTAGGGGCATGTGGCCTGACCTGTGTTTAGCCTAGCCTGGCCTGGCCTGTTTGAAAATAAGATAATATTTAGGTCTATTTTAAAGCCTATTTTTCTTATCAGGTCAGGTTCATGCTCAATATAAAGACTACCAAGCCAGACAAGCTAGCCTGGGCCTGTTAAGATTATATACATATGTATATATTTGTAGGCCAAGGCCTGTTTGAGGCATGTATGATACAAGGCCTGTTTTGAGGCATGTATGATGCAAGGCCTGTTAAGGTTGATTTTTAGTCTGTTTAATGCTTTAGCTTGTTGGCCTGTATAAAGTGTTTTAATTTACAGGCTTTGTACAGACCGCAGGTCAAGCCAGACTATTGAACAGGCCAGGCTTAGGCCAAGAACAAAGCCTATAACAGGTCACAGGCCACAGGCCAGGCTCAGGCCATTTTATTACTATACGGGTCTGGACTATTAAGGCAAAAGCCTGGCATGGCTTGGCCTGTTTCCATCCCTAATCGCCAGGGCCGACAATGTTAAAACAGACGAGCTAGTCAAGTTGGCTAGCTCCATTACCTCATGGACGCTGGACGAGCATAGTGTTATAGAAGGAATGGTGGCTCACATCGAGGGAGAGGCCGCTGATGATGCATTACCTGATTAGAGGATGCCTTATGTGGAGTTCCTACACAATGGGGGCACGCCGGCTGATGATAAAGGAGTTCGAATCTTTCACCGCCGGGCTTCTAGATTTACGCTAGTCGGAGATCAACTATACAAGAGAGTCTTCACCCGACCATTACTCAAGTGTGTCGACCCAGAGGAAGCCGACTACATCATGCGCGAAGTCCACGAAGGCATTTACGGGAGTCATATTGGGGGAAGATCTCTAGCTAGGAAGATCATCCTGGCTGGATACTTTTGGCCAACGCTGCAAGTAGATGCTCTCAAGCTCGTCGCTGGATGTGAGGTGTGTCAAAAGCATCAACATATCACTCATCACCCGACTGAGCTGCTTCGAGCCTCCACAGTCTTCTGCCCATTCAATCAGTGGGAGATGGACATTGTGGGTCCCTTTCCAATCGGGCCCCAACAGAAGAAGTTTTTGCTGGTTCTGGTGGACTATTTCTCTAAATTGGTGGAAACTGAGCCTCTCGCGCACATCACGGAGGCTGCAGTGATGAAGATCCTATGGAGGGGTATCATCTGTAGGTATGACATCCCTCACAAGTTGGTATCAGACAATGACAGCCAATTTGCAGGGTACAAACTCAAGGAATGGTGTGAAGGGCTAGGAATTCACCAAGCCTTCACTTCAGTCGCATACCCCCAAGGCAATGACCAAGCAAAAGCCGTCAACCAGGAAATCATCAGGGGGCTCAAGATAAAACTAGACCATGTCGGAGGTAGCTGGGTCGATGAACTCCCCAGCATTCTATGGTCCTACCACACCACTCCAAGAGAAGGAACACGTCAGAGCCCCTTTTATCTCATTTATAGAGCTGAGGCAGTCATTCCAGTGGAAGTCGGAGAGGAGTCCGTCTGATTAAGAAGACAATGATCAAGAATGACTGATTGACATGGACCTGGTGTCAGAGGTACGAGACAAAGCAGCTACCCGACTAGTGGCATATAGGTAGCGGATGCAGCAAGCATATAATCGTCGTGTAATCGCCCGAACTTTTCAAGTCGGAGATAAGGTTTGTGTTGGGGCAATCGACCCAAGAATGATCGGGGAGAGCATGGTTTTGATGTGTGTGTTAATATGTTTAAGGTTAGAGTGTTATCTTGTTATTTGATATGTGTGATTGAGTTTGCAGGACTTAAAGAATCACACGTGGAGGACACATCTGAGGGACGAGAGTCGAGGGAAGAGAACTCCAAGGGCAAGCCGGGAAGTGGACTTCAAAGGGCACATGTGAAGGGTGACATGGAGGCAAACCGGGAGCTTGCGTGCGCATCCGAGGGACGATAGTGTTAGTGATATGAGAGAAGTGTCCTAAGGCAATCACCTTATGATTGTAAACATTTATTTCAATAAATGATAATTCACTATTTGAGTATACATGCTTGTGTATTTGATTGGGATCTTAAACTCATCTACTGAATGTCCGCAATACAACTCACAGCATAAGAGAATTTGTGATGAGATCACAACTAGTGATTATCTCTAAATGCGCAAATGTGAAGTATTGAAAATATCCCTAGTCGATGAATTGATAAAAACGGACACTATCAATTCTGTTGAGACTAGCATGGGTTATTCTCTAATCAGCTGATTCTCACTGGCTGGTGACATTGGGATATCCGGAGATAAACATGGATGCTAGTTAAGGGAACTAGTTCATTGGAGTGACTAGCTGTAAGACTTCATATGGGAATCTACATGTAGATATGTCAATGAAGATCTTACTGCGGCTTAAGTGCGATGTTCCTTTGACTTGCGGTGTTCAAGTCATCTTGGTCATGGAGACTTATACTTTGACATCTTAAGCAAGCATCTCCAAGGAGGTGTGGACCCAGGATGATCGGGTGTAAGCCGAAGTGCCCGAAGATGTTTGAACAGCCTACAAAGGATTCACCACTCCTTGCGAGGAGATGTATACCCAGGCCTATCATCGGATTGTTACTCAAAGCCTCTGGCCAGAGCATATCATGTTTAGAGTGAGAGTCTCTAAAATACATGAGAGTAATTAGAAATCCAAAGGACGAGTAAGACATTACTTGGGCTAGGTGTGACGTAGTCAGCCTAGTGGGGACTGACACCATTGACCGTGTCCTGAACCAAGTGGGTATAAGGTGGTGAAGGGAATGGGGCACGATTCATTAGAGCTGCTGAAGGGTTTCAGAATAATTTCTTCTGAGGTCAAACCGTTGATCTTTCGATTAATTGGGGATCATGATGTACTACTAGGTGCCACTCATGATCGTTCTATAATCAGTTAATTATAGACGGCCAACATAAATCGAAAGCCTATTTAGTCACACGCACTACGAGTAATCCGAGGGATTTAAAACGAGTTGAAAATTGGATTTTCCGATCAAGAGAAATAAGTCGAATCTGAGTTAGTCAGAGGCGCAATGGAAGCTAAAAAATGACTAAGTCTTTTGAAGGCTTTTTGGGCGAATTAAATGAGTTTAATTCGCGGCGGTTCGGGTTGGTTTTGGCCGGCCAAAGAGGGTGTTAAACCCTCTTTGGTGGCCGGCCAAATAGAGGAGAATAAACCAATTTAATTGGTTTAATTAATAAGATAAATCCAGCGCGATTTATTTTATAAATTATGGATAAATAAATTTGTATAAAGAAATTTATATAAATAAATTTGTAGAAATTTATTCCTTTTATGGAAGTTAAAATAATCCGTGAATTGGGTTTATTTTAATTTTATAAAATCAATTATGAATTGATTTTTCCATAATAAGAAAGTTTATAAATTTCTTATAAAATTTATTCCATAATTTAAAGAGAAGAAGAATTAGTTTTTATTATAAATTAGTTTATAATAAAGACTTGGTTTAAACGGAATTAATTCATAAGAATTTATAGGATAAATTTCTTATGATAAATAATTAGTTTTATTATAAAGTTAGTTATAATAAAATTCATAAGAGAATTTATAGGATAAATCTCTTATGATAACTAATTTGTTTTATTATAAATTGTTTATAATAAGACTAGGCTTAAAAGGAATAAGCAATAAGAAAATTTATAAGATAAATTTCTTATAACTAATTCCGTTAATTCGGTTTAGAGGGAGACTTAGCAAAGGAGTTGCTACTATATAAAGGAACCAAAGGCTAGCCCTTATTCCACACAATTAAGAGATTAATAATTTCTCTCCCTCTTTCTCTTAATCTCCTCTCCTCCACCTCTTCTTCCTCCCTTAGGGCCGGCGCACCCTAGCCTCTCTAGGGCCGGCGCCCAACCACAACACCAACAAGGGTGTTTGCCGTGAGGTATCAAGAAGGAGAAGAACCCGAAGACGAAGAAGAAGAAGCGGATAGCGACTCCTCTCTTCTCGGAATTTGATTCCGTTATTTCATCGGTTAGTTTTTCCATTATTTCTCTTGTCCTTCTAGTTGTGCCTTTCGAGAATCTAGTAGTTCTCGTCGGCACAAAACTCGTGACTTTGTGAAGTCATCCCGAAGAGAACTCGGCGTGGACGCGAATAGAGGCGGAGCTTCCAAGGGACGCTACGGTTGGATCTCGTCCCTTACTTCGAGTTACGCGAGGTACTTGGTAAATTAGTTTACTTTTCGCAAACTTTTATTTTATGATTATGTCGATACACTATAAGGTTGCAAGCTAGATACGAAGTTAAGATAATTTAGGAAATTATTTTATGCAAACTCTTCCGCTGCACGTAAAAATTTTAAATTTTACGAACTCGTATCCTTGTCGACATGCACCCGGTCCCAACAGTGGTATCAGAGCAGGTTAGTGTTCGACTTAATCAAATAATTGTTTTGTGGAAAACTTTGTCATGATCTCAATTTCGGAAAAATTTTCAATTATGGAAACTTTCAAATTATAATAAATTTTAGATTTAGGAATTTCAAAGTTTGGAAATCCTCATGAAATTTCGCAAACGTTTGAAATTTTCTATTTTCTGAAATTTTATAATAATTTCGAAATTTTTCCATATTTGGAAACTTTCCAATTTTGGAAATTTTTCTATTTTAGAAATTTTCTAATTTTGGAAATATGTAAGTTTTCTTTGTACCGGAAACTTGCAATTATTCTGAAAATAATTTTCGAAATCTCGCAATTTTGGGCACTTTCTTTTAAGAAAGTCTAGACAAATTATGGACAGTTAATTGACAATTAAATTTGAATTGGTTTTTAAATTGACAACAAAATTCTTTATTTTGGATTGAGCCTCGGGGAGCCGTCCAATTTAAAGTTAGTTGTTGTAATTTAATTTCCCAATTTTTTAATTGAAATTGTCATGTTTGATTGGATTGAGCCTCGGGGAGCCGTCCAATTGGATTTACAACACATTACTTTTCTTTGGGTATCTGAGCCTCGGGGAGCCACCCTTAGAAAACAATTTGTTGTAATTAATTAAATCCATGAATAAAATATGTTTAAGAGGTGATGCTCTTACATATTGTTGTCTCCAAAATTAATTAGGAAAATGGTTTCCTATAGAGTTTCTTAAATGAGATTTTCATGAAAATAATATGTAGTTGAATTAAGGGATTTGTCTCTTAATTTAATAAGATTTGATTTAGAGAAATCAAAGTCTTGAACATATTATTTCCGAAATTAATTATGACAATTTAGGAAATTGTTTCCCAAAACAATTCCTTTAATAAAGTATGAAATTATGATTAGGAAATCCGGTTCCTAATTTAATTCATGAGACTTGATAAATTAAGTCATATACATACTTTATTAAGGAAATCGTTAGTCATGACATAATTTTATGTCATGAATGTGCTTAAAGAGAATGAGACCCAAAACCCCTTACAAAATATTAAGGCCAACACCTTCCATTAATATGGTTAGAATCGGAGTTTTGTTTCTCGCTTGGGTTGATGGACACATCCATGCCCGACTTGAACCTCAACATGTTCAAACCATGGAATTAGTTTATGAATAATATAGTTCGAGTCAGAGGTCAATCATTAGTTTTGGTTGTTGGACACATCCAAGCCTGACTAAGCGGTTGAATGAGCTCCAACCATGTTAAAACTATTTCTTGATTAATGGGTCAGCCTTAAGCTTGGAGCATCGATTTGTTGTGCCACAGCCAAGGTCGATGCAAAGAGAGGTGCAGTTGGGTGCTATGTATAATGATACATACTTGTTAATGAGTTAACAACCCAATGATTTATGCAAACATTCAATTAGTTGATAGCATAATGTGATAGTTACATATATGTGATGTGTAATCGGTATAATTACCTACCTTCATAGCTAAGAAAAACTTGATGGCCACAGCCATGGTGGATCTTATCTATGGTTGGATATCAACCTATTTGGAGATGTTCCTACGATCTCCCGAATTGATAATAAGGGTGATTCAATTCGTAAAATAAATAGGATTTAATTTATGTATGTTGATACATTCTTAATCAATCTTCTCACATAATCTCAATTTGTATTTCTAAGATAATCACTCGATCATGTCTTCTCTGAATTTGCCTTCCATCTTGGACACCAACAAATTAACTAGGCCTAACTTCATAGACTGACTTCGAAACCTGAGGATAGTCCTTAAGGCAGAAAAGCCTGCTTGTGTCCTTGAAGATCAACTTCCTAAACGTCCTTCTGAAAATGCAACTCCAGACCAGTTTCCTGAGTTGCTCAACCTGCTGAAGACTATAGAGCCTTCTGTAAAGCAGGATCAGAAGACGATACTGTTAGTTGGTTCCTCAAAGAAAGGTTCTAAGAGGAAGGCCAAAGAACAGAATAAGGGAAAGAAGAAAAAGGCTAAAAAGACTGAAAAGAAACCAAAAGGCACTTGCCATCATTGTGGCAAGGAGGGTCACTGGCGAAGAAACTGCAAGATTTATCTTGAGTCCTTGAAAGAGAAGGCATCCGATGCCCCATCCTCTTCAAGTATCTTCGTTATTGAATGTCACTCTATTTCCTCAAACACATGGGTACTTGATACTGGGTGTAGCTCACATATATGTAATGACATACAAGGGCTAAGGAATAGAAGAAGACTCGTCAAAGGAGAAGCGAATTTGCGAGTTGGAAACGGAGCAAAGATTGCTGCTGTTGCCATCGGAACATATTTGCTAAAGCTCCCCACTGGACGTGTCTTAGAATTGGATAATTGCTATTTCGTTCCTTCGTTGATAAAGAACATTGTATCTATTTCATGTTTGAATGAAAAGGGTTATCATTTAACTTTTAGTAACAATTGTTGTTACATAACTTTAAATGGCGTTCTTTATGGGAATGGAACTTTGTGCAATGGCATCTACACGTTAGATTTATCCAGTGACGTTTTCAATATCGAAGTTAGCAACAAACGTGCTCGAATAGATAATCGAATAGACTCCTACACTTGGCATTGTCGTCTTGGCCATGTAAGTAAGAAACGCATGACCGAATTACACCGATGTGGAATTTTGGAATCATTTGAATCCGGTTCATTTGATACATGCGAATCATGCTTAAAAGGCAAGATGACCAAATTACCCTTTACCGGAAAAGGTAATCCAGTGGGAGAGTTGCTTGGTCTAATACATACCGATGTATGTAGACCAATGTCAACTCCAGCACAAGGAGGCTATAACTACTTCATCACCTTTATCGATGATCACTCACGATTCGGGTACGTGTTCTTGATGAAACACAAATCTGAAGCCTTTGATAAATTCAAAGAGTTCAGAAATGAAGTAGAGAAACAACTTGACAAAAGTATTAAAATACTTCGATCCGATCGGGGTGGTGAATACTTAAGTCAAGAGTTTCGAGATTATCTAAGGGACAATGGGATATTATCCCAATGGACTCCGCCATATACACCACAGCATAATGGTGTATCTGAGAGGCGCAACCGAACCTTGATGGACATGGTTAGGTCGATGATGAATCATGCAACTCTTCCAAAATCCTTTTGGGGTTATGCACTTAAGACAGCCGTTTATTTATTAACAGAGTCCCGACCAGGTAGTCTCTACTACTCCATATGAGATTTGGAATAGTAAGAAACCTCACTTAACTCACCTTAAGATATGGGGTTGTCCTGCTTATGTGAAGCGGGTTGTATCAGACAAATTGGATGCTAAGTCTGATAAATGTCTATTTATTGGATACCCTAAGGAAACGAAGGGTTACCAATTCTATCATCCCTTGGAACAAAAGGTGTTTGTTCAAGGCATGCTGTATTTCTAGAAAAAGAATTTCTTTTACAAGAAAACAGTGGGAGTGGCATTGAACTTGATGAAGTTCAAGAAACTCCAATAGACATTACAGAGACACCGAGTCTAGGCCCACAAC
>JAGFNQ010001436.1:117114-159889 GCA_024364735.1 Boesenbergia rotunda | reverse complement strand
TAGAAATCCAAAGGACGAGTAAGACATTACTTGGGCTAGGTGTGACGTAGTCAGCTAGTGGGGACTGACACCATTGACCGTGTCCTGAACCAAGTGGGTATAAGGTGGTGAAGGGAATGGGGCACGATTCATTAGAGCTGCTGAAGGGTTTCAGAATAATTTCTTCTGAGGTCAAACTGTTGATCTTTCGATTAATTGGGGATCATGATGTACTACTAGTGCCACTCATGATCGTTCTATAATCAGTTAATTATAGACGGCCAACATAAATCGAAAGTCTATTTAGTCACACGCACTACGAGTAATCCGAGGGATTTAAAACGAGTTGAAAATTGGATTTTCCGATAAGAGAAATAAGTCGAATCTGAGTTAGTCAGAGGCGCAATGGAAGCTAAAAAATGACTAAGTCTTTTGAAGGCTTTTTGGGCGAATTAAATGAGTTTAATTCGCGGCGGTTCGGGTTGGTTTTGGCCGGCCAAAGAGGGTGTTAAACCCTCTTTGGTGGCCGGCCAAATAGAGGAGAATAAACCAATTTAATTGGTTTAATTAATAAGATAAATCCAGCGCGATTTATTTTATAAATTATGGATAAATAAATTTGTATAAAGAAATTTATATAAATAAATTTGTAGAATTTATTCTTTTATGGAAGTTAAAATAATCCGTGAATTGGGTTTATTTTAATTTTATAAAATCAATTATGAATTGATTTTTCCATAATAAGAAAGTTTATAAATTTCTTATAAAATTTATTCCATAATTTAAAGAGAAGAAGAATTAGTTTTTATTATAAATTAGTTTATAATAAAGACTTGGTTTAAACGGAATTAATTCATAAGAATTTATAGGATAATTTCTTATGATAATAATTAGTTTTATTATAAAGTTAGTTATAATAAAATTCATAAGAGAATTTATAGGATAAATCTCTTATGATAACTAATTTGTTTTATTATAAATTGTTTATAAATAAGACTAGGCTTAAAAGGAATAAGCAATAAGAAAATTTATAAGATAAATTTCTTATAACTAATTCCGTTAATTCGGTTTTAGAGGGAGACTTAGCAAAGGAGTTGCTACTATATAAAGGAACCAAAGGCTAGCCCTTATTCCACACAATTAAGAGATTAATAATTTCTCTCTCTTTCTCTTAATCTCCTCTCCCTCCACCTCTTCTTCCTCCCTTAGGGCCGGCGCACCCTAGCCTCTCTAGGGCCGGCGCCCAACCACAACACCAACAAGGGTGTTTGCCGTGAGGTATCAAGAAGGAGAAGAACCCGAAGACGAAGAAGAAGAAGCGGATAGCGACTCCTCTCTTCTCGGAATTTGATTCCGTTATTTCATCGGTTAGTTTTTCCATTATTTCTCTTGTCCTTCTAGTTGTGCCTTTCGAGAATCTAGTAGTTCTCGTCGGCACAAAACTCGTGACTTTGTGAAGTCATCCCGAAGAGAACTCGGCGTGGACGCGAATAGAGGCGGAGTTTCCAAGGGACGCTACGGTTGGATCTCGTCCCTTACTTCGAGTTACGCGAGGTACTTGGTAAATTAGTTTACTTTTCGCAAACTTTTATTTTATGATTATGTCGATACACTATAAGGTTGCATGCTAGATACGAAGTTAAGATAATTTAGGAAATTATTTTATGCAAACTCTTCCGCTGCACGTAAAAATTTTAAATTTTACGAACTCGTATCCTTGTCGACATGCACCCGGTCCCAACAGATAGCCGGAGGAAGAGGACTTCAAGGGGCAAGCCAAGGGAGTATACTTGAAGGCACACGTGTGTTGGGTATAGCTTGGCAGGTTTCCCTAGCAAATACTTAGTCGATCCGAGAGACCTCTCTACGCCTACGGATTAAAAAATTTAATCCGAGTAGAGAGCCGTTTCCTATCGACCGTCTCGTGCCGTATCGAACCACCCAAATTGCAACTTAGCCAATTACCAAAATTGGCCTTGCAATTTGCTTGACCGTTCGACCATGGAAAAGGCAACGAGTTGATCGCCGGCTTTTGTGTTTATGGTCGGAGTCCAGTTAAGAATTTATTAAGCATATTTTGCAAGCAAAACAATAAATTCTAACACATAAAATGACAAGACATATTAACATGGCACATACACGACATAAGGAAATACAAAGGAGCGTATGGAAGGTTATACCTTTCCGATCACCTCGCGGACTTCTACCTTATGTCCCTCCCTTCGCGGACGTCGTGTGGGCGATGATCTACCACGATCCGAGATCACCAAGAGCTCCAAACAATCCACTTCTCCATCCGGCTGAAAACCCTAGTCCCTAGGGTTTGCGCCGCTGGCCACTTCTTCCCCTCCCTTTGCGTCGTCGTCCACCGGAGCTGGCTCCGAGCCCTCCGGATCAGCAGTACACCTTGAGAGGAAGATGACGAAGAAGATGAAGGTAAGAAACAACTTTCTTCTCAGCCACAAAAGCCCACGCAACCTCCTCTTCCTCTTGCTTGCGGCGTCGGCGCAACCCTAGGTTACGCCACCTACAGCCGACTTTCGGCGCCTCCCTCAACCTCCCTGAGCACCACGCAAGGTAGAGGACTCCTCTACCTTACTTTTGTAAGCCTCAGCCGGAGTTTGGTGGAGGAGGGAAGAAGAACCGAGGAGATCTTCCTCTTCTTCTTTGTTGCGCCGCCGAGAGAGCGAGAGAGGAGAGGGTTTTTGGTCTTGGCTCTTAGATTGATTTATTCCCTGGTTTCTTGATCTCATAGGGTATTTATAGGGCTAAGGCAGGGACAAAGAGGAGGAGTTGGTTCTTGGCCCGCTAATGGATCCAAACCCGATCCATTAATTAAGATCCATTCCACTAAAGGATCTTAATTGAACTCACCTCACCAACCCCCATATTTTCATATGGGCTCCATATATTACGAGTCGTCCATCCCCCGTGTTTAAGATCGCGCATACCCGTTAATTAATTAAATTACCGATAATTTAAATTAATTAACTTCTGGATCCATGATTAGTACCACTCAACCTTATCAACGTGCCGGATCAAATCCACCAGCAGGGTTTGGTATGATGAGCATTTTGAGCTCATCAAGGGGGCATCATCATCCTGACTCACCAGGACGCGGATTCCGTCAATAATCATCGACACATCATATTATTAATATTATTTCCCAACTTACCGGGTCTGTCGATCTAACAGAATAGATCTCACCCTTTAATAAATCAAAGAAATAATAAATAATAATATATGCTCGATATTATTTCGGGATTAAGAGATTGTCCTCCATAATAACAACTGAGGCTCTATCCAATTATCCAGTCAGTACAAATCGGATAACCTCGGGTTTCGGTCCTGCTCAATGTACTCATAGCACACTAGTGTAGTCCTATGGTCAAGACCAACCACACCTAACTACACTACAACCATCCCGATGGATTGTCCAATTCCATCTAGGTTGTGAGCCTCTATTTATGCTAAGTAAGACACTGATAACATGATCTTCCGTATGACACCACATACCATATTATCTACAATGCAAAGCAATGGGACTTCGTGTATGTACTATTATAAACAAACACCTAGTGTAGTGTGATTCTCTTTTCATAATAAAGATGTTCATATAATAAAAGTCATGTCTTTCAGTATACATATCTTACAACGTGAAGGAGGGTCGTCGGAGTGAGGAGGAGTGACTTTGTAAGCTGGGCAATCGACTGGGAGAAAGGCAGTCGACTGCCAGCAAGAGACTCAAACTCACAGTAACATCAGTCGACTGCTCCAGGAGCAGTCGACTGCTCCAGGAGCAGTCGACTGGTAACCTCGAAAACTAGCCGTTAGCTAGCAATTAAGGCTGGATCAGTCGACTGCCCCAGGGGCAGTCGACTGGTATCGGGCTGGACAGCTTTTGGAGTTGTCCTTTACCCTGTTTAAAGGGTGACTTTTTGGCACGTGAAAGGTACGGTCCTTGAGGGTACCAAGGTGTTGTTGGTGCTAAAAGTCCTCAGTTCTTCGTCTCGCTTTCAATTCCATCTTGTAAAGACGAAGAAGACAACCTTGTAAAGGTTTTATCCACCTTGAAGGAGGTTTTTCATAGTGGAGGTGATGTGCTCGTGTGGATCCTTGGATTAGTCACCTCTCTGAGATGGATACCAAGTAAACGAAGGTGTTAGCATTGTTTTCATTATTTTTCATTATATTTCATGTGTTTTGCTAACCCTTCTTGTAGAGAAAATCAAAAATTGTTATTCACCCCCTCTAGCAAGCGCCACGATCTAACAGTTTGGAAGAGAATCAAGCCGATCGGTGATCCTGGAAAGCTCGAGCGCAGTGGAGCGGACCCTCATCATCGTCAAAAAGCTCGCTGGAGGTAGCTACTATCTACAAGACGACAAGGGCAAGAAGATGGAGAGGCCATGGCATGCCAATTATCTCCAGTCATATCGTACTCGGTGAGACTTGTGTGATACAGTATGTACTTGTTTATGTATTTCTACTGCCTTACAGTTTCAATCATGAAATAAACAAGATGTCTCACCAAGAAGACCTAATGCCATTGTTTAAAAAACCTACTACCTCATGGTGTTGTAGATGCCCAAGGTGAGTAGGTCTGCTCGTGGTGCTGTGAATGTCCGACCAGGAGCTACCAAACCCTACTATCTCAAGGTGTTGCGGATGCCCGAGGTGAGTAGGCCTGGTTGTGGTGTTGCGGATGCCTGACCAGGAGCTGCTAAAACCCTACTATCTCGAGGTGCTGCGGATGCCCTAGGTGAGTAGGCCTGGTCATGATATTGCGGATGCCTGACCAGGAGCTGCCAAACCCCTACTATCTCAAGGCATTGCGGATGCCCGAGGTGAGTAGGCATGTCGTGGTGCTGTGGATGCCCGACCAGGAGCTTCCAAAACCCTACTACCTCGTGGTGCTACGGATGCATGAGATGAGTAAGACTGGTTGTGGTGCTGTAGATGCCTGACCAGGAGCAGTATAAACTCCTATCTTCTCGCGTTGCTACGGATGCCCGAGATGACTAAAGCTTGGTTGGATTGCCGAAGATGCTTGACCAGGAGGAGCACTAGATGCTAAACAAGCGACGGGTAAACTGAAACACGGTAATGAGGAAATGCTACATGCAATAACTATGGACTTACTTCATCTAAAATTACGAGTGACACTAGAAATACCGACCCTGGATAAGCAAAACAGGTTGTGCCATGTCCTTGCCCATACAGACGATTAAACCGGATATTATGTACTCGTCTCTCCCCTGATGTAGGGTATCGCAGATATAAAGAGGCACAAGAGGGGGAGAGAGTTGAAGAGAATTACGTAGTGTACGGACCACAAGACAAAGAAGATAGACGCATTCCGTTTCTTGGCTAAAGTCACGCTTCGAAAAGTCAAAGTTGCATTCATCAACTCATATTACACTAGATAAGCATGCAAAGTGTATTTCATTCAAAGGGGGGATTACACTTGAAGTACAGTTGGAAACATAGATAAAATGTATAATACAAAAGATGAAGACAAGTAGGATGGATTATAACTTCTCCTCAGGCAGCAGCTAGTCATAGACATTGCTAACGTTGGGAGAACCAAGGTTAGCATCCATCCTCAACACTCCTGCCTGTTGGAGTTGCGGGACTGCTCCGTGGATAGCTGGGCTCGAGTAGCAGCTACCCCTAGGCATATTATGGACCTTTTGGATGATATAAGAATTCATCCAGAGCCATATGAACTCGCAAAGAATTTTGCCAAACAATGAGGAGGAGTTTGCTATGCTCTCTGGTGAAACGGATGATACTGTTTCAGAAAGGAGAATTATTGAGGCCAGAGTGTGTCGGAATGTTGTACGTTTCACAGGTGACTCTGAGAGCACCTGACTTAACCTTCGAAGAATCGACTTCGTACCAGTCTGGGCGATAAACCCCCTCCCTCTCCAGTTTCTCCTTTCTGCTTTGGCCTCTTTTCCCTTCTTGCCCATGACTTCTAAGGAGAGAAGGAGAAGAAGATGGAAGCGGAGGAGCATTTTCGCCTTCTCTCTTTATAGTGAAGAGGTCGCCCTCATGCAGGCAATAGGGGCGCAACAGATGTGCAATGATGGAAGCCCATCCCGAGGCATCGCCCTTTTTTCGGTGTCGTTATTTGGTATAGCTAGCGATACCTCAGAACTCGCAGAACCTTTTTGGCGTAATCCGAAGGACCGCATTGGGTCGGGTGACGAATATACTATTCCTCGGAGCCAACAATCCGCCAATAAAGAGGAATTGACAATACGGGTCCGCAGATGCCTAGCATTAGGTCGTGTGGTCGGACTCCCGAACCCACCTCGGGAAACAAACGCCTAAGGTCATGTCGTGCCTAAGGCTCACAAGACCACCTCGGGAGACAAACACCCGAGGTCATGTCAGGCCTCAGGCTCCCGAGACCATCTTGGAGATATGCCGGGGAATAGGTCGCTCCTTGGCCCGAGCTCTTCCCCATTGAGATACCTTTCCTTAGCCCCGTCCTCTCCTCGTGGTCGCTGAGCTAGACGTCACCTCCCCGTTGCTACGGCAGCTCATTCCTTCACTGGAGGTGACAAAACACAAGCTCATGATACAGAAGAAAAATCAGTCGTGAATGTAGAATACACAAGGCATAGAAGTCAAAGTCAAATAAGACAAATTATGCAAAAATGTTTCATTCAGGATGGAGGTTATTAAATGGTAAAAAGTGATTCACTCACTCGAATGCCCCTGGCAACCCATCCCAGGGTCAATACGGATAAGGTAAATCATGGGAGCTACTAGCCCGGATGTTATGACTAGTGCGTGGAGAGAACTGGTACACTGGCTTGTCAAATTTTGACCCTGACCTTAAGACGACAACACTCACGCACTAATCATTAGTCCATCTTATAAGGATGAAAGGAGGCTATTAGGGATGTTATAAAAGGCAATTCCTTAGGAATACGTGCGCACACGCACAATCTAAGTTCCATTTACTGATTAATTTCTTCATTCTTTAAATCTCTATTTTTAAAGTTGGGGATCTTCTTGTGATAAATATCAATTTCTTCATCCCCTTCGAATCTCTAATCTTGAAGTAGGTGGTCTTTCTATGGTCAACATCTTCGCCATTTCATCTGTTCTGGAAGGAATCGACGTCGACGGTCAGTCACCAGAGTTCAACCCACGCGGATGCTCATGATAGAGGAAGAATTCTCACCCTGCGAGAATAACACAAGCGTTAATGGGATCACGCCGGAGGTTGTCCAACGGAGCCCACTCCGACGCTCAAGTTAGTGTCTCAGTATAGGAGATAGAAGAAAGCAAGGAGAAGATGCTTAAGTTAAAGAGTGTGTCACCCCTTTACCGGAGGGGTTGGAATACCTTTTATACCTGAGGCGGCAGTCATACGTGTCTCCACGATCTTCACCATGTCCTCTCGATCTTCAGTTACTGGATAACCCTTGTAACGGTTGTCACCGCCATGAAATCTTGACCATTGCGATAATGAAGGCGTTAATGGTCGTGTATTACGGATCATGATCATCCCGTGAATATAGATGATGATTATCCATAGATCCGAAGAAAGGGGAACCGTTGCTTAAGGTCGAGTGCTCCTCGTGCTCCACTACCCCGAGGTGATCTCGGGGTCTTTTGGCCTAGGGGGGTCAGACGCTTACCCTCCCGAGGTGATCTCAGGAACCTGACTTCCTGAGATTATCTTGGGCGTGTCTTCCTGGGTTGGTCTCCAGAGTATGCTTGCTCGTGTTGTTCTCGGGAACCCACTTCCCGAGGAGGCCTCAGGCGCTACGTAAAGAGAGTCGTCCAACCTCGGTAGATCTTACCACATAATTTCTTCAGTCTACGTATCAACCACGGAATACTTAACCCATCATCATCAATGCTCCATTATCATCACTCTCTGGCATTGTCATTGATCCCGGGCCAACTTGCGTGTAGCCTGGCCCGGCAGCCTGGCGCCTAGTCAGAAGGAAGAGGGTTAGGGGGTCTGAAAGGACCGTCGGATCGAAGTCGCACGGGTCAGGGCCTTCAGTCGGGTACGTGGTGACCCACGTCCCTCGAGGTCGATCCGACCCAAGCTCGGACACTTAGGCTCTAACGCCCCTCCAGGATTAGCTCCCAGCCGACGCATGGCGGCCCACGCTCCTAGGGTAAGCCCGAACCAGAGGGAGAGTTACTCAACTCACAGACCCTTAGCCAGCCTCGTCATTCAGTGCCCCAGTCAGCACCCTCATAGGTCGTCCACCGGCCTCGTCATTCAGTGCCCCAGTCGACACCCTCATAGGCCCTCAGTCGACCTCTTCATTCAGTGCCCCAGTCGACACCCTCATAGGCCCTCAGTCGACCTCTTCATTCAGTTCCCCAGTCGACAGCCTCACAGGCCCTCAGTCAGTCTCGTCATTCAGTGCCCCAGTCGGCACCCTCATAGGCCCTCAATCGGCCTCTTCATTCAGTGCCCCAGTCGGCACCCTCACAGTGTTGATACAGTCTGACCCTGATTGTTGTTTTGGTGTTGACACCGATTTTAGTTTATGTTAATGAGATGAGTCTGGTTTAAGTCCTGGTCGGGGACTGGTTATGACTCTCGGTGAGTGAGGCCGGGTGATTGAAACCCTGGTGAGTGAAGCCAGGTACTAACTTGGGAAGCTAGGTTGATTGAAACCCTGGTGAGTAAAGTCAGGTCCTAGCTTGGGAAGCTAGGTTGGATGAAACCCTGGTGAGTGAAGCCAGGTCCTAGCTTGGGAAGCTAGGTTGAATGAAAACTTGGTGAGTGAAGCCAGATCCTAGCTTGGGAAGCTAGGTTGATTGAAGTCCCGGTGAGTGAAGCTAGGCACAGAGTCTTGGTCTGGGGGACTGAGCACGAGTCAGAGAAGACTAGGAAACCTGTTCTCTTGACTTATGGTGGAGTTGGCCTTGGCTGGATCGATCTGGTGACCGATCAGGGAAGTTGGCACGAACTTTCTTTGTGAATCGGTCTGGTGACCGATCCAGAGATGTCTGATCGATCTGGTGACCGATCAGGGAGAGAACAAAAACTTTGTTAGGCTTCTGTTCGACTCCTGATCGGTCAGGTGACTGATCAGGGAGAGAACAGAAGGCTTCTGTTCGGCACCTGATCGGTCTGGTGACCGATCAGGGAGAGCTCCTGATCGGTCTGGTGAACGATCCGAGGGATCTCAGATATCGCAAGTTCCTTCCTATGACCGATTAGGATGGATCCTGATCGGTCAGAGAGTGGTCTGATCGGTCCCTAGACCGATCAGGGGAGTTGGCCAGCGAAAGCTGGGAATCCCAGCAATGCTGTGGATCGGTCCGGTGACCGATCTATGGTCCCTGGATCGGTCAGGGTGACCGATCACACGAACTCCGCGATTCCCAATTTTTCACTGTGGACCGATCAGGCTGGAGCCTGATCGGTCTGGGCCTATCCTGATCGGTCTAGTGACCGATCAGGGTCCTCTCTGATCGGTCTAGGGACCGATCAGAAGCTGAAAACTTTAATTCAAATACGCTGTCAGACTTCGATCGCGCTCTGAACACTACTGATTTCGCTCTGATTTTCGCTGCTATTACTAATGTAAGTTTGATTTCATTTGCTAAACCTCTGTTTAGTGTACAGGTGACAGGGATGATTTCAAATGGTAAAGGAGGGTCAACTGAGATCTTTCAGTGCCACAGGTTTGATGTGTTCCTCTTCTCAGGTTTAACGGATGACTGCGCTGCTGACCGGGGCTCGATTGAGGGAAGCTCAGGGAGTCCAGGAGAGGTCAAGGTAGCTGGGCTGTTTCAGATGAGCAGCTGGTGAGCTGCAGAGGAGCGTCTTTGACCTGTCGACTGGAGATGCAGGTTAAGAGCTGGCTGGCGAAGAAGAGAAGTTATCCTTCTGAATACAACTTGAATTGCGAGAGCTCTTCCTTCGGCTACAACTGAGAAGCTCTGTTGCAACTACACTGATTCTGATCCTTGAAGCAACTTGTTGAAACACTGTAAACTTGAGCGCTTGGAAGAGGAAAAGAGCTCGGTGAGTCCATCAGCAAGCAGACACGAAGAGCTGGGAGTTCTTGCGTGAGGTTTGTGCTGAGTGGAGCTCAGTGTAGAGTTCTTATGATCCTTCTGTCCGAGTGTTCGGTAATCCTTCTTGTTTCACTGTCCTTAATTCTATTACTCTATTGAAACTGTTGTGGAGAGGTTTCTCCACCGAGAAGGAGGTGTTATTCTATCCGGATTTTCCGGGGCTTGATCTGCCGACGATCAAGGGATCGCCCACCTTACGGGCACGCCAAGGAGTAGGGGCAAGTTATCCCCAAACTATGTAAATCCTCCCTGTTAGTGACTTGAGCTTGTGCTTAGTTTAGGATTTTAGTTTCTGCAACTTTGTTTCTCTGTTTTGTATTATTTCCGCTGCTGTTGCTAACCCTAAGTGCAGAAGTTGTCAAAGAGCAAGCAATTTGTGTCTGGCTACATTCACCCCCCCCTCTCTAGCTATCCAAGCACCAACAAGTGGTATCATAGCTTGGGGCTCTGTTCAAGCGGCTTAACATCCGAAAGCTAACAACGATGGCTTTGAGAGAAGGATTTAGCACCACCCGACCTCCCTTCTTCGACGGATCCGATTTTCTATATTGGAGGTCTCGCATGGAGTACTACCTCAAGATCGATATTGGGATGTGGTTCTCCGTGAAGGAAGACTTCATTCCTCCAAGAGACGTGGAGGGAAAAGAGTTGGAGTCCTCGCGATGGTCGGCTGAGCAAACTCGCAAAGGAGAAGCCGATGCGAAGGCGGTAGTCACCTTGCAATGTGGAATGAACAAGGATCAACTAATCAAAGTTGGTCCCTTCACAAGCGCAAAGGATTTATGAAACAAGCTCATTGAGCTTCATGAGGGCACCCGGGACTCGAGAATAGCCAAGAGGGACTTGTTTCTTAATCAACTACAAAATCTCTCCATGAAGGAAAGTGAAACGGTAAGTGGCCTTCATAGTAGATTCAAAGAAGTTCTCAACGGTCTCCACTCTATTGACGAAAAGGTCGAGAACCGCGACCTTGTGAGGTACGTTTTAAAATCTTTTCCAAGGAACGCCTTGTGGTCATCCATGGTGGATGCCTACAAGGTTTCTAAGGATTTGTCAATTGTCAAATTGGATGATTTATTTTGTGAAATGGAGCTCCATGAAATGGCTAACAAAGGCCCCAAGGAGAAGGGGATTTCACTTGTAGCAGGGGAAAAGACCAAGAAGAAGGAGAAGGAAGTTTCTTCATCTTCATCCGAGTCTGAGTCTGAGGAGGATGGCAACGAGTCTTCTTCCTCCGAAATGGCCAACTTCGTAAGGAGGATGATGAAGAAGAGCCGGCGATACAAGGGCAAATGTAACCCTAGTGAAGTTAAAATTGATAAAACTAATATTACTTGCTTTGAGTGTAGCAAGAAAGGGCACTACAAGAAAGATTGCCCAAAGCTAAAGAAGAAGGAGGAGAAATCAAAGAAGAAGAAGAAGAAGGCCTTGAAGGCCACATGGGATGAATCGTCCTCTAGTTCATCCGAAGAAGAAAAGGAGGAGAAGAGTACACGCCATGTAGCTCTCATGGCTATTGAAGGTGAGGAGAGCAGTGACGAATCCATGGACTCCTCAAACACGGCTTCATCATCTTCGGATGATGAAGAGGCAATTTCTCCTGAACTAGACAAATGTTATAGAGTCATTGCATGTTTAACCAAATTGTTAAAGAAGTCAAAAGAAAAGGTTAAATCATTGAAAGTAGAAGTAAAACAATTGAAATCCTCTAAGGATGAGGATATTGATGATTTGCATGTAGAAATGTTAGAAAAGGAGAACAAAGCCTTGAAGGGTGAAGTTGAGAGACTCAAGAATATTCTTGAGAAATTCTCAACTAGCTCCAAGACTTTGGATATGATTTTAAATGCACAAAGGGCGGTTTACAACAAGGCCGGTATAGGTTACCGACCTCAAGAACCTACCTTTGTTTCTTTGATGTCTAGGAGTCATGTAAGATCACCTAAGACTCCTAGGGTTCAAAAGAAAGTGGTCAAGGCATGGGTGCCTAAGTCATGCATTGTAGATGCTTTAGGTCCCAAGATTTGGGTACCTAAATCTTCCATTTTTCGTATTGTGTAGGCTTTGATTGAGGGGGAGCATCTATCAACTTGGTTCGTTGATAGTGGGTGCTCAAAACATATGACCGGTGATATATCTTTATTCACTACCCTTCAAAGAAAAAATAGAGGTAATGTATCTTTTGGTAACAATGGTAGCCTTAAGGTTGTAGGGATAGGAGACATTCAAATATCCGAATGTCTTAGAATTCAAAATGTCCTTCTAGTCAAGGGGATAACATTTAATCTCCTAAGTGTCAATCAATTGTGTGATGTGGGTTACACAATTGATTTTCATTTAAATCAATGTCTAGTTAGACAAAATGACACACTTGACACGGTATTAGTAGGCACAAGGATAGATAATATTTATCAAGTTTCATTTAAAAGTGTCATTAATGCTCCTGTTAAGTGTTTCATGTCAAGAGAAGATGAGTCCACCCTTTGTCACCAGAGACTAGCACACGTGAACATGAAGAACATCCGGAAGTTGGCCAACAAGGGACTAGTTCATGGCTTACCAAGCATCAAGTACGAAAAGGACAAACTTTGTGATGCATGTCAAATGGGTAAGCAAACGAAATCTTCACACAAAGGTAAAAGCGTTGTAAGTACTTCTACTGCTTTGGATTTACTTCACATGGATCTATTTGATTGCAGTACAATTATATCTTTGAATGATAGTAGATATTGTTTTGTGATCATTAATGATTTTACAAAATATACATGGACATATTTTCTAAAATATAAGGATCAAACCTTAGATGTTTTTATTTCTTTTTGTAGAAGAGTTGAAAATAAAAAATCATCAACAATTAAAATAATTAGGAGTGATCATGGAGGAGAATTTCAAAATCAAAGATTTTTAGAGTTTTGCCAAGAGAGAGGTTATAGACACGAGTTCTCCACTCCTAGAATACCACAACAAAATGGTGTTGTAGAGAGGAAGAACTGAGTCTTACAAGAGGTTGCACGAAGCATGCTAAATGAGTACTCATTACCGAGTTACTGATGGGCCGAAGCTGTAAACACAGCTTGCTACGCGCAAAATCGAGTCCTCATTCATCAATTTTTAAGAAAGACTCCTCACGAACTTTGGTTTGGAAAACCACCTACAGTTAAACATGTAAGGGTGTTTGGTTGTAAGGTGTTTATTCTAAACACCATGGACCATCTTGGGAAGTTCACAGCAAAAGCTGATGAAGGGATACTGGTCGGGTACTCCCTCGTCAGCAAAGCTTACCGAGTCTATAACAAGAAGCCTAGATTGGTCGAAGAGTCTTCTGATGTTGTTTTTGAGGAAATTCCAAAATCAATTGATCAATCAGAAGATGTAGAAGGAGTTCAATTCAAACTTAGGCAACTATGTTTGAATGAGAGTCCGGTTGTTGAAGATGGTGCTGATGAGTCTGATGACTGTGAGCCTAGACAACATGAAGTTCAGCCGGACCCTGAGGCTGAGCCTGTGTCTAGTGACACCATCCAAGAAGCACCTCCAACACCAAGGCAAACTAGGTTAGCCTCTAGTCATCCCCAAGACCAAATTGTTGGAGACACTGATAAGTACCATTTTATTGATTATTTTAGTTGCTAAAATCCAAGTTTGACCCATATTTTTCTTGCTTAATTGTAAATTTACCATAGGTTCTAGAAATTATTGCTATTTTGGGCTTAATTGCAAATTTGTACATATTTGGATTATTTGGCCACTGAATTTTTGATCTATTTTTGCAGGCTTGAAAAGGTTCATAGACCTAGGGCATACTGGGTCAAACTTGAGTCGGAAGTGGATCCGGATCGAGTTATCAAGCTTCGGATTAATCTGGGCCGTCCGATTCAAAAGCGGCTAGATCTGAGCCATCCGGGACCATCTGAAATAATCCGAGCTAGGGTTAGGGCTGATCAAGCACTCTGATCAAGATCTGAAAGTTTCGTTCCAATCAGAGCTCTTTCAATCGTTGGATCAAGCTCGGAGGGCTCTAAACTGTCCATTCAAAGATTAGGTTGATCTGGACCATCCGTTGCACATATGGAGGATCCGAGCTACCACGAGGCAAATCCTGACCCTTGATCAACATCATCAAAGTTTGGGTCAGATCGGATGAAGATCAGCCGTTGGATTTCCTCAAATCAATCTGAACCGTCCATTGCTAACTACTTAATCAAAATATCACCCAGTTTCTTCCTCGTCGCGTCTTCGTCGTTCTTCGCGTTCTTCAGCAGTTCATCATCATTTTCTTCAAGTTCTTCATCTAAGGAGGCGTGACCACCTTAATCTCGACCTTGGATCATCATCTGAATCATTGGAAGATAGCTTCGGTGGAGAATTCATCTCAGATTTGCTCCGGACAGAGTTGTTTGAGGGTTTCAACAGCTTTGTGGTCCAATCACTCGTTTCTCATCCACGATCCATTTTCGATCATCTGAGCCACTTGTAGGGGTTCTCAGGTGAGCTCAGAGGATCTTCAAATTATCATCGCCATTCCATCCATTGAGATCGAAGGGGTTCGGATAGGATTTCCCCAGCAGATGCAGTTTGAGCAGAGTTGATCAAACGAAGTTGTTTCCAGTGATTTGCGGAGCCGAAGGGGTTCTTGGCTTTCCCTTGCGTGAAGAACAAGGAGGTTTTGAGCTCGGGAAGGGTTGAGGATTAGTTTCAATAGGAATTTTCAGTTTTAAAGCTGTAGTTTCATTTCTAAATTCTGTCCATTACTGAATCTTTCGTATCTGCTGATTGAATTTGTTTCCTGAATTGTTTCAGCTTAATTTAGGTTCTAGTTCTGCAAGTAAATTAGCTAGGGAACTTGTTTAGTGAACAATAGTTTCTAGTTTCAGTTTCTTTTATGTTTAATTGTTTGCGTGCCATTTCTTTCCTTGCGTATCAGTTTTCTGAGTCTGTTTTCTACGTATCAATCCAGTGTCTAAAGGTTTCAGTATTTGATTTTGAATTTCGCATCCATAAACCTAGCTTTTCTGAATCATTTTTGAACATTGGAATTGCGAACTTGATCTTAGTTGTTTGTTGTCTTCGAATTTAATTAGAAGCTGCATTTCTGCACATAAGTTCTGTACTCCTACATTTCTGCTCTACAAACCTGCGTATCAGCCCTCTCTTTCAGCATCTGAACTTGGTCTCCAGTAGATGTTAGTTTTCTCCTGCATTTATACATTGTAGCTGGGGTAATTTACAAAGATTTAGTATTAACTTCTGCATTTGTATTAGCTTGATCGAATCGAATTCCAATTCTGTCAGTTTCAGTTTTTCAATTCTGCAACTCAATTCAATTCTGTAATTTTCAGTTGTAGTTGCTGCAGTTGGAGTTATTCAAATCTGGATTTCTTCTTTCAGCATTAAGGTTCATTTTTCCTTGTATCATGTTGTGTCAATTTCTTTACTGTGTATCACAAATCAGTTTCGGTATCAATTTACATGCTACTTTGAATGTAAAGAGGATGCTTGAAGTTAGTTTGTGTTACAACCAGTTAGTTTCTGAATTCCAGTTCCTATTTCGGCATAGGAGTTTTTAGTTGCTTGCATTTGGTAGCAAGAGGAGTTTCGGCACTACCTTTGCATTAGCTGTTCATATATTTACTTGGCATCTAGTTTGCATTTCTTTGCTTAGTTAATTTGGTTAAGTTACCTTTATTCCCATTGCATTGTCGTTTTTAATCAAAACCAATTCCAATTCTCGCTTGAAACCCCAAAACATTTAACGACACATAAACTCGAGCTCGAATCAAACAACATCAACTAGTCCCTAGGAAAAATACGACCTGTGGCCCCTTTACTACATTTTCATATTTTGATTGCAAAAAGGGTTTCCAGCTTATAAATATCTAAATTTGAGACCCACTTTCGTGACACCTATTTTGAGGGCATCAAATTTTTGACGTCGTTGCCGGGGAAGCAACTAGTTGATTTGTTTGATTTTTGCTTGTGCACTTATTTCACATCTTTCTTGATTTATTTTTTGTGCTTATTGCTATATCTGGTGATCTGATTTTATTTGTTTTATCTTTTTATATCTACTTTTACTGCGATTTATTTTGGTTTTATGACTAGGTCTACAGGTGGTGATCTTGAAGAATTTGACCCTGAGATTGAGAGGACTTTCAGAGCAAGGAGGAGCCAAGGCATTCTTTCAGAGATTACAGATATTCCTCCTCTTCAGACCATTCCCACTCATTCAGGCAGTATCATGGCAGACCACCAGAAGACTATGAAGGAACTCGCAGCACCAGATGCTTCATTTCAGTATTCCAGCATTGCTTATCCAGAGCTGGCTGGAGATTTTGAGCTCAGATCTGGACTCATCCATTTGCTGCCTAAGTTTCAAGGATTATCTGGAGAGGATCCAAATAGACACCTGCACGAGTTCCATGTTGTATGCTCTACTATGAAGCCTCAGAGCATTTCTGAAGAAGATATCAAGCTGAGAGCTTTCCCCTTTACACTGACAGGAGCAGCAAAAGATTGGTTTTACTATCTACCCACTGGGCACGTGTCTAGTTGGATCTCTATGAAGAAAGCATTTTTGGAAAAATATTTCCCTGCCTCCAGAACAGCAATATATAATTAGAAAAAGCATTTGTGGCATTCAACAAGTGGTGGGTGAGACGCTCTATGATTACTGGGAGAGATTCAATAAATTATGTTCAAGTTGCCCACAGCACCAGATCAGCGAGCAGCTTCTGATTCAGTATTTTTATGAGGGATTGCTGCAGATGGACAGGATTATGATAGATGCTGCAGCTGGAGGAGCCCTAGTGAATAAAATGCCAGATCAAGCTAGGGAGCTCATTTCTAATATGGCTGAGAACTCACAATAATTTGGAAGCAGAGCATTGACCACCAGAGGAGTGGGTGAAGTTCAGGTAGTTCCTACTGATCAGAAGGAGATTAAGAATGCATTGATAGAGCTCACATCGGCGGTTAAGCAAATTGAACTAAACATTGCAAGGCAAAATTCAACTCCTTCAGTACCTCCACAGTCAAGCCAAGTGATGAGTGTGTGTGGCATTTGCGCTAGCCAAGAACACAATTCGGATTCATGTCCCAACCTCCAACAAGATGAGTCACTAGCGGCATTGGTTAGGGGACAATTTCAAGCAAGAAACAATCCTTTCTCCTCTACTTATAACCCCGGTTAGAGGGATCATCCAAATCTGAGGTACGGGAACTCGTTCTGCCAACAAAACCCTCAACAACAACCATTGCAGCAGCCTCCACAGAATTTCCAGCAATCACAGCAACAATTCCAGCAGCCACAGCAATTTCAGCCCCTAAATCAAAATTTCCAGCAAACTCAGCAGCCGTTTCAGCCCCAAATTCAACAATTCCAACCTCAATTCCAGCCATATCAGCAAGAGCAGCAAGGTTGTCAATCGTTTCAAACATTTCCACCTCAAAACCAACCATTTTTCCAGCCCTCACAGCCTTACAATCAGAATTTCCAGCCTTACAATCAAGGGTTTCAGCCTATGCAAAATCAGCCCTCACCACAGAATTTTTCATTTCAAAATCAGAATTTTCAAGAATACAACTCTCAGCAAGGTTTCCAAGCATGTCAGCCCTATCAACAGCCAACTCGGCCCTCTTTTCAGCCTCAATTCCAACCGCAGCAGGGTAATATTTTTCAGCCTACTACTTCATCATTTCAGGGACCATGAAAACCCTATGCTAACCAAGGGGGCTATGGGAGTTCTAGTGGAGGAAATGTGCCCCAACAAAGGGTTGAAGAAATGTTTCAACAAATTTTCCAACAACAACAAGCTTGGCAACAACAACAACAACATCAAAACCTTGAAAGGCAAATGGGACAATTGGCTAGTGGGATTAATCAAAGTCAAGCTCAAGGATCAAGTCAACTCCCTTCCCAAACTATTCCTAATCCTAAAGGAAACGTGAGTGCTATTATTAGGAGGAGTGGGAAAGTTACATCATCTCAATATGGTCCAAGAGCTGAATTTTCTGAAAACAGGGCAGTACTTCCATTTCCAACTCAAAACAACCCTGAAACGACTTCAAATTCAGTGGGTTCCACCCCTAGTCCGTGCCCAACTCCTTCCTCAAGTAATCCTCCAAATTTGGTAGAAAACGGAGAAGAAATCAGTGTCGAGACTCCATTCACAGCAGCCACTTCACATGGGACAGCAAACCAGAAATCAGCCCATCCACTTCCGGCCAAAGAAGATGAATTTAGGATTCCCTTACCCTTTCCACAGCGGAAAACACAAGCCAAAAGACAAGTGGAGGAGGAGAAGGCTAAGGAATTCAATGAACTGGTAAAACTTTTCAGTAAAGTAGAGATTAATGTACCTTTGTTGACTATGATAAAACAGATTCCTAAATATGCCAAATTTTTGAAAGATCTTTGTATTCATAAGAAAAAGTTTAAGGAAAATGAGTTGGTCAACCTGGGGAAAAATGTTTCATCGCTCATCCATGCTATACCTCAGAAATGTGAAGACCCTGGGATGTTTACTATATCTTGTGAGATAGGGAGCACCACATTCCATGATGCCATGTTAGATTTAGGAGCTTCCATTAATGTGATGCCCAGGTCAGTCTTCCAGATGCTTGGCATAGGCCCTTTACAGCCTACTGGTGTGGTGATACAGCTAGCAGACAGGAGCCAGACCCACCCAGCGGGTATGATTGAAGATGTTTTGGTGAAGGTAAAGGAGCTAATATTTCCTGCAGATTTTTATATCTTGGATATGGAGGGAGATTATCTTACACACCGTTCTCCACTTATTTTGGGAAGATCATTTCTGAAGACTGCTAGAACCAAAATTGATGTATATGCTGGTACACTTTCCATGGAGATCGGAGACACGGTGGTTCAGTTTAGCCTGTTTGATGCTATGAAGCATCCGAGTAGAGGATTACTCCATTCTGAGCATGGACATTCTTGAGGAGCTGGAGCAGACAGAGTTAGAGGCTGAGGGATTTTTACCTGATTTTTCTGGAGGAGATATTTATTCAGAGGAGACTGAGAGAGTAGTTACTGCTGAGACTGAGGATTTTTTAGAAGATATTTCAGATGCATTTCCAGCTGGAGAGGTTCTTCTAGGTGTAGGGGATTGCACAGAGCCCCAAGGATCACCTATTCCAATTGAGTGCCTACTAGAACTTGAACCTGAGATGGAACTTGTACGTGACCAGGAGGAAGCTATGGATACATCTATTCTTGTACAACCTCCAGGTATTTATCAGCACGATCAAGTAAGTATTTCTTTTATTTTGTTGGAAACATCAATAAAGGTTCCAAAAGTTGATTTTATTGGCTGCGATACATTTCTTGATTTGTCATGTGTGGGGAATAATTGTGAAAATTCCATTGATGTATCCGAAACATATTTCATTGATTATGATAAATTTCTTGATGCATCTTGGGTGGATATTCATTGTGAAAAATTCCTTGAAGTGCCTAAAATTGATTTTATTGGATGTGATGCATTTTTGGATACATTTTATGTAGAGATTGATGATATTACACTTCTGTCTTGCCCTATACGCATGAGAAAGATTTTACATGCTTTTGTAGGGTCACAAAGACTTCTGAAGTGGGTGCTTCATCTGAACAGACTCAAACCTCCTGGAAGGTGTTCCAAAAAGAATAAAGAGGGATGAGATAATTTTACTTTAATTCGAGACACTCTACCTCTTAAATGGGTCTTGTATCTAAATAACCTTCGGCCGGAGCTTCGATCAACCGAGTTTGAGTGATTCCCGACTCGTTCATCCACCTTCACCGCCGGAGATTGAATCGATCAGTTGAGGGGTTCCGACTCGATCAAAGCTTCTCCATCCGCTTTTCCACAGCCGCCGGCCGGTATTCATTCTCCACCTCTTCTCTGTCGGGGTTCGAAGAGAAGAGAGTAAGGGCTTTCTCTTTCGGGGTTCGGAGAGAAGCTAGCCATCTCCACCACACGCATCGGATGAGCTAGGGCTCTGGGGGTTCCGAACCCTAGCCGAACGCAGTCGTCGCAGCCATCCCGATCCACCGCCGGCTATCCATTTCCTTTACACATTTTACAGTCTATTTACTTCCAGCAGATTTCGTTTTCTAGATATCAGATTTCATCTTCTCAGTTTTTCCTTTACAGTAGATCCCCTTCAATTAAGTTCTTCACAGCTTCAATTTCCAGCAGTCGGCAGTTCCTTCATCAGCAACTACCTCACAGCAATTCCATTTTCCTTTGCAGCTTCTTCTCCATTTTTTTCTCAGGTCTTCCTTGCTCCAATACCGGCAGTAGTTTTCCCAGAAGTTTTATTTTCTAGAATCGAATTCAATTCCATTTTCCGAGTCAGTAACCAGTAGATCACCTTCCTAGCAATTGATTCTTTTCAGCAATTCTTCACAGCTTCTTCACAGCAGCTTGATCCAGTGGCGTGTTTCAAGTTGCTGATTGCTTCAGCTTCTTCATAGAAGTTTCCTCTTCATAGCAAATACTTCTTGGGTTAATTACATGTTTCAATTGATTTCGAATATGATTGTTCTTAATTGGTGAATGCTTGGGATAATTGTTGAATGTTTGTATTGGACGAATTTTCCCTATTGCAATTTGAATGTTCTCGAAGCAAATTTTAGTATGCCTCTCATGTGTTTGATTAAATGTTTCTTAGAACAAAACTTTCAATTATGATGTTTCGTAGTTATTTAACTTTTGTTCGGTATTGCTCTTTCCATTGTTTTCAGTTTCATGTCTTCATTTTATTGCACTTAAGTTAGGTTAGATTAAATCTTTTTAATGTTGTAGGTTTTGATCCATGTTTAGTTTTGTTACTGCTTTATTTCAAGTTGTTCTTTTCTTTACCGCAATTGTAGTCAGGCTAAATTAGATTTCATTATCTGTACAGTCTTTCCTTAATTAGGCTAGATTTCATACCTGCTTTGTCATTTCTTTTCGTAGTATTAACGTTCAAACCCAAAACCCAGTTCATATCCAAAATCCAAAAGCAATAAGATACGATCCTGAGAATTATCATGTACCAACTACATTCGTTGGGAGACGACTCGAGTTACTCTATGCTACATTAGTTTAGAGGAGTTCGATAATTAAATTGTATTTGAAACCGTAACACGACAGAAACGGTCATCAAATTTGGCGCCGTTGCCGGGGAGAACTTTCAAAAGGCATCAAGAGGAAGGAGAAGGTCTTACTTTAATTCATAGCACTTCATCTCTTACATGGATCTTGTACCTTAATCGCCTTCGGCCACCTGAACAGATTGCTGTAAAGTCTAAGTGTGGGGGAGTGATACACCGTAAAATTAAACAAATGAAAGAAGCTCTCTCACACACCCAGACTCCTCCACTACCACGATGGAAGCTATTTCTTGACAGACTCCGACCGCTAGAGATAAAAGGGAGTTTGCTCTTTCTTGCCTTTTCCTTTATTGCATTTTTCACTTTTAAAATGAGTTCTTGCTAATAAATGCGTGAGTGGAGTAGAATGAATAGGAGTCATTGTAAATACCATGTTATTTCTTTTGGTCACTTTTTCTTGCATGCCTAGGAATAAATGTATCCTTTTAGGTTATCTCCATAGCATTTTAGAGTCTTTTGAAAATAAATTAAATTTGGTTGTTAAAACTTAGGGTTTGAGCTCATGGATGAATTCTTGGATGCTTGAGTACTATTTGGCTTTAGATTCTTAATTGATGACTTGAGATGAACTATTTATGCCTAATGAGACTTAGCCTTATATTTGTGACACACATATGTTATTGTGCTCTAGAACTTGCTTAGGTTCTTTCAAAACCATATTTCAATGATTGGATCACATCTAATTTGTTTTCCTTTTCCATATCAATTTTTGGCACTAATCATGTCTATTCTATTTGTCTTTCCTTATTCCTACTCTTACCCTCACTTTTTCTATGGATTTGTTTGCTTGGGATGTTTTATTGATGCTACTTTGCCCGAGACGGACAAGGATTTAAGTGTGGGGGAGGGACTAGTGTTTTGGAAAGATTGGTATCAAAGAGGCATTTCCTATAAAAAAAATTTTTTTGCGAGGTTCATGTGTGAGGTTGGCTCAAAAAGGTGCCAAGTAAGTTGAATACTTTGAAGATTCAAGTGGCAAGCAATGGACCAAAGACAAAATCTGTGTCATTTCAAAAGAAAATTCTGAGACAAAAGTGGAAAAGAAGTGGTCAAGAGATTGAATCCAAAAGCAAAGAATTCAAAGAACAAATTTTTTGTTTCGGTATCACTTGATTGCAATGGGCACAGTTTAGTATCTATCTCAAACTGCAATTTTGGTTTTGGAATCAGTGATGCAGTGCCAAATCAAGTGATGCATTTATGAAGGGAATTCTGTATGAAGAAGGAAAATGGCACGCAATGGAAGAAAAGAAAAAATGGCACGCAACAAGAAAATCTGTGCCAAAAGGAAAAAAAATTCTTTGAAGCTTGATTCGGTCAGCAAAGTTGGATCAAGGATTATGGAAGTTAATCAAAATCAGAAACAATCTGCTAGAGCTGAATTAGCAGCTGAACACAATCTAAATTAAAACTGAGAAAAACTGAGCATAAGCTGAGAAATCTGAAAAATCTGTGCCAAGAATACCAAGAAAATTTTTGTGAAGCATGTTTTGATCAGGGATTGAATTGACTGCAGCTGTTCTTGGCTAGGAAGATTAGTAACAAATTGCTAGGATCCGAATGGCAGCTGAAAATAATCTGAATGGAAGCTGAACACAGCCTGAACCAAAGCTGTTAAGTCTGAAATGCAGCTGAGAAAAAGCTGAGAAGAAGCTGAGAAGCAGGAAATTCTGAGCTGAACTGCAAGGATAGCTGCTGAAAATTGAGAAGTAGACTTTTACCAGCTACCAGGAAGTCTAAAACGTAGTTGTGAAAAATCAGAAACATTGTGAGAAAATTTGGAATTCAACTGTGCAAAAATCGAAACTAAATGCAAAGTTGCTAACAATTGAAGAAATCTGAATTGCATGGAAAAGGTTGCTGCCGAGTGTTGAATTTGGAGCTGCTGAAATGATACAAACTGAAAAGGGAGTAAGCTGCAAAGTTCTAATCTATTGAAGGATCGTTGTGAAGCTGAGTTGGAGGACTCAAATTGGAAAAATGCAGCTGGGAAAAGAAAAAAATTCAGAATGATTTGTTTCCATACAAGCAGTTTGGTATCAACTTGAAATGAAATTGAGTTTTCAAGGGCTGTGAATCACGAAATGAAGTGTATGAATGCATCACAATTGTAAGCACATCATAGCCTATCAGAACAAGAAAAAAAAATTGTGGCTGCTGGGATGTTTTACATCAGAACAGAAAAAATGAATCAGAAAAATTATAGTGCCATGGTCTCAAGTGAAGCAAGTGCATTCTCCACTACTGTTTGATGCTAGGATCAATTGTGTAGCCGCTGTGGAGAAATCAGAGACTTGAAATGATTTTCGTGGAGCTGAAGACTTGAAAGAGGAAAGAAACAAATGATGAAAGTGTGCCAACTAGAGAAGGGGATGTATCACAAGGGAGTTGTAAGAATTGTTTAGTGAGGGTTAAAAGTGGTGCATCTAATTTTCTAATTGTTACTTGATTTCTCAAGTTTTCTGATTTAAATCTGATCTGCAATGCTCCAGTAGAAGAATTAAGAGCAGAAGAAAAAAAAAGAGCAACAGTTTGAAAGAAAAAAAACAAGGGAACAAGTGGACACAATTGAGTTGGCACCATGAAATCAAGTGAAGTTTTTTTTTCTCATCCAAATTAAAGCCTTGTTCCAATACATTTTGACCTTACAAGAAAGAAAGAAAGCAGAAAACGAATTCAGCAGCTGACCAAGAGAAAAAGAAAAGAAAAGAGAAAGAAGCACAAGTGGCACGCAATAGCACAAATTGGCACATTCGAACAATTGGAGTTTTATTCATCCAAATCAAAGGCATTGTTCAAGTTGGATTTCACCACACTTTTTATAGCATTAGAGGACTGTAAAGAGAAGCAAAAAGCATCAAAAATATCCTTGAGCATTCAAGTCTCCCACTTTATCAATTTTTCTATTTTCTTGGCTTTTACTCCATTTCTTACCATTTTCCATGTTTTCACTTGTTTTTGTAGATGTGAATCCTAATCATGACTAATGGTGGAGATTAGATAACAAGCAAGCCTATGGTAGTGCAAGAAGCATGTGTGTTTGAGTGAGCTCCACTTCCATCATCAACTTAGAACTTAAGGAGAGAGCCACCAAAACTTCCCATGAAAGGCTTAGTGAGTTAAATTCATCTCAATGAATCATGATGGATGAAAAGGCTAAGTTATTGATTTAAGGACGAGATACTAATCCATAGAGCTTAGATTTTTTAGAATTAACAACCTTAGGTAATTTCTTTTTATTTGCTTCTAATTATGCTTAAGAAAATCTAAGGGATACATACTTAGTGTTTTCGCGAGACGCTCAAGCTTAAGTGTGGGGGAGTTGATAAGTACCATTTTATTGATTATTTTAGTTGCTAAAATCCAAGTTTGACTCATATTTTTCTTGCTTAATTGTGAATTTACCCTAGGTTCTAGAAATTATTGCTATTTTGGGCTTAATTGCAAATTTGTACATATTTGGATTATTTGGCCACTGAATTTTTGATCTATTTTTGCAGGCTTGAAAAGGTTTATGGACCTAGGGCATACTGGGTCAAACTTGAGTTGGAAGTGGATCCGGATCGAGTTATCAAGCTTCGAATTAATCTGGGTCGTCCGATTCAAAAGCGGCTAGATCTGAGCCATCCGGGACCATCTGAAGCAATCCGAGCTAGGGTTAGGGCTGATCAAGCACTCTGATCAAGATCTGAAAGTTTCATTCCAATCAGAGCTCATTCAGACATCCATCAAGGGGTTAGGACTATATCATTCTTCAGGAATGAGGCTAATGAAGTTGCTTTAATTTTCGAAATTGAACTTAGAAAAATTGACGAAGCATTAAATGATCCCGATTGGATCATTGCCATGCAAGATGAATTAGGTCAATTCGAGAGAAGCCAAGTTTGGGACTTAGTCCCTAGACATAAGAAGACCACCATTATTGGAACCAAATGGGTCTTTAAAAATAAATTGAACCATAAGAGAGAAATCGTAAGAAACAAGGCACGCTTAGTAGCCAAGGGCTATAGTCAAGTTGAAGGCCTTGATTACGATGAGACCTATGCTCCCGTGGCACGATTAGAATCCATCCGATTGATGCTTGCATTTACGGCACATAGAGGTTTCAAACTCTATCAAATGTATGTCAAATCGGCCTTCCTAAATGGTTTCATAAGAGAAGAGGTCTATGTCGAACAATCTCCGGGGTTTGAGAATTCTGAATTTCCAAACCACGTGTTCAAGCTAAAGAAGGCACTCTACGGCCTTAAACAAGCACCTCGAGCTTGGTATGAGCGGTTGTCGACATTTCTCATTGAAAAAGGCTTTGTAAGAGGACAAATAGACCCTACACTATTTCTACGAAGAGATGGTGATAACATATTTGTAGCCCAAGTATATGTCGATGACATAATTTGTGGCTCAAACAATAAGGGCTATTTGAATGAGTTTATTGGACACATGGAGAGTGAATTTGAGATGAGTCTAGTGGGAGAGTTGACTTTCTTCCTTGGACCCGAAATCAAACAAACTCGAGATGGAATCCATGTGCACCAATCAAAATACACTCAAGAGATGCTTCGGAAATTTAACATGAGTGATTCTAAAGAGGTAACCACTCCCATGGCTACAAACACACGGTTAGACAATGATGAGAGTGGTAAGCCTGTGGACCTAACTCAATATCGGAGCATGATAGGTAGTTTGCTATACCTCACAGCTAGTCGACCTGATATTCTTTTTGTTGTGGGTATGTGCGCTAGGTACCAAGTCTGTGCCAAGGAATCTCACTTAATTGCTGTTAAAAGAATTATGAGATATCTTAAGGGCACAATTGGAGTTAGTCTTTGGTACCCCCGTACCGAGTTATTTGACCTAATTGGCTATACTGATTCCGACTATGATGGGTGCAAGTTGGATCGAAAGAGCACAAGTGGGGGTTGCCAATTTTTAGGATCATCGTTAGTTAGTTGGTCAAGTCGGAAGCAACATTGTGTTGCTCTCTCCACGACTGAGGCAGAATATATCGCCATGGGAGAGAGTATATCGCAATTGTTGTGGATGATGCATACGCTAGAGGACTATGAATTAACCTACAAGGGTGTGCAAGTGTTGTGTGACAACATAAGCAAGATAAACCTAACCAAGAATCCAGTCCATCATTCTAGGACCAAGCACATTGAAGTACGTCACCACTTTATTAGGGATCATGTTACTAGAAGAGATATTGTACTCTCACATGTAGAGTCAAAATCAAACCTAGCGGACATTTTCACTAAGTCACTCCCTGAGAATGAATTTAGTTTTTTACGAAAGGAATTGGGAATGTGTCGTGCTTCATAGGATTGAAAAAGAAAAAAACCCTTCATGATCATTTCAAAATTGTTGGGAAACAATTATTGTGCAACTTGGGAACATCTCACATAAACTATAAGGTTTAACAAAATATTTTTGTTTGCTAGAAATGAGGTGAGATGCTAGGATCAACCTAATTACTCAAAATGTTAATGCATCTCTTGAGAAATTAGGTTGACGAGATAATAATCATTAAGTTGACCAAGTATGGGAAAAACCAATGCATAACATATGTGTATTTGGTTACATGATCATACTTGAACATTCCAATCAAGGAAACTTATTGGAGACTTTATTTTGATACAAACTTGTTTCAAATTGATTGGATGTATGGTTGTGTTTGCCTTCACTTGGTTGGGGCAAATTGATTTGTTGGATCATAAGGACACAACCCTTGATTGTAAATATGGATGAGGAAACCCCTTAGGGTTCAGAGGAATCAATTCTGGTTGAATAAGGGGATGTTAGAGTTGTTTGAAACGGAAATTTCTGATACATATCGGGAATTTCAGATTCCTCTGATATCTGATCAGTCCACAGACCGATCAGGATCGAGCTGATCGGTCCACAGACCGATCAGTAAGCTCACAACCTTCTATTCGATCCCTGATCGATCCACCAACCGATCAGGGACCTCCCTGATCGGTCACCGGACCGATCAGGAGTTGGTCTGATCGGTCTGAATGACCGATCAAGCTATTTTGCAATAAATCACAGAAATTTCTCTGTATTGGATTTGATCGGTCCACAGACCGATCTAGCCACGATTCTGATCGGTCCACCGACCGATCAGAAGGGTCTCAAAAATTCGCGCAAACTCTCTGTTCGCTCCCTGATCGATCGGCAGACCGATCAGGGGCTTCCCTGATAGGTCACCCGACTGATCAGGACCCAGCCAGACTGATCAGGTAGTTCCCTGATCGGTCTGGGCGTTCGTTGATCGAACGGTGATCCATTCGATTGCAATAAATTACGGTTGGTGGATCGGTCCACCAACCTATTAACTTTCTCTATTCTCTTCAACCCTAGCGCCGAAACCTTCTTCCTCCTCCGGCGCTTCTTCTTCCTGCGATCTTCTCCGTGTGTGAGTTCTTGAGTTGGCGCTCGAGTGTTTCCTGCTCAAAGCTTCCTGCGATTTGGCTCTGAGGATCCTTGTGAGGTGTGAGGTAGCCCTTGTTCCTGCGGATCAGTTCTCCCCTGCGAGCCACAACCATGAGCTTTCTGTAACTTTTTGAAGTGCTGGGTGTCTGGGCTTCTCGACACCGTGAACTTTCTATAACCCTGTGAGGTGTCTGGGCTTCTCGACACCATGAGCTTTCTGCAACCCTTCGAGGTGTCTGGGCTTCTCGACAGCAAGCTTCTCACGTTTCTGAAGTGCTTGCGCTAGGTTGTCTATATTTCCCTCAACCAACTCGATCAACCAAATGGCACCTAAGTAAGATCCCTTTTTCTGTTGATGATTACTTCATGAATCATAATTTTTGTGGGCTAACCATGTTGTTTCTACTGGTGATGTGCATGTGCCATGATGATCACTTGTCCATCTTCCTTTATCTCACTGAATTTCATCTGATCTTTCTGTGTGAACTTCATTTGGTCATTGCTTTATTCACTTGATCAATTCAATGTCGTGCTCTTAATTTTCTATCTTTTCTTTGTGTCATGATTTGATCATTATTATTCAATTGATTCATCCAAATATCGTGTCTTCTTATTCCAACCCTTAGGAGATCTTCCAAGGACAAAGAAATTGCCGAGGGTACCTCACGATCCAGAGCTCCCTCTTCATCGGCTAGGCCTCAACCTTCCGCAAGCTCTAGGTTCCCTAATGCTGTCTTCGAATAAGCTTTTCAAACTAGAACTTTCAAACTCCTTCCTTGTAGGTCTATTGATAGACTTTTTCTATATGACCACTGTCCCTCTATCAAAGAGGTGATTGATTTCTACAACCTCGAATTCCTCCTTTCTCTCGAGCGGACTATCAACGTTGACCTCGTATCAGAATTCTATAACAATTTGCAACAAGGACCGCAAGGGGGTTTTGACTTTACAACTCGAGTGGCCAAAAGAAATCTTGACTTTACCTACGATATCTTGTCTGAGTATCTTGGCGGTCGACGATCGCCAAATTTCTATTCTATCTACCCCGAGCTTCCTGATCCTTTACTGCCTCCATTTGAGGGAGTCACCCCAGACGCCATATATGAGCATTTCTTTGGACATCCTAGGCCAGTTGGCCTCGATGAGTTAGGGTCTGACTTTCCTACCTTTGTGGCCCTTCGTCTTTCTCCTGTCGACTATATTCTTTTCAAGATTATAACAAACTGTATTCTGCCAATTACCTCCAAACCTCTTACTGAGATTCGCCCATATCACTGTCTGATGCTCTATGGCATATATCGCCACTTAGATTTTGACATCATGGAGAGCATCTTTCAGTCTATCATCTCCTATATAGACCCCAGCCGTCGCACTGTGTACATGCCTTTCGGTCACGTCATTACTGACTGGCTTCAGTCCATCGGTATTGATGTGACCAAGGGCAGGACAGTGCCCATGGTTCGACAGGATTGTCGACTGGGCAAACGCGCGTTTGCCAAGTCCGACATCATTGTTGGGCCTCAGGATCAGGGCCTTATTTGGAAGGATGGGCGAGGTCTAGGAGAGCTACCTCGGGGCGCACACGCACAGGTACCAGCCGCACTAGCTGGACATTAGGAGGCGCCCGTCGCTACAGCTGACTACGAGTATGAGCCGGATCCTGACCTCCGGTGGCAGATCGCCCAGCTCGAGCAGACTATGGACCATATACTACATTTGATAGAGCTTGGGCAGCAGGATTTTCAGTCAGAGGTTAGGTCCGAGATTTCTGGGATGCGTACCAGTCAGGAGGCATATCAGTCTGCGATGCACGCCCAGTAGCAGGCGTGGTTTGAGGAATGGCGCGCGTGGGCAGCTAGTCATCCATACCAGCCTACACTTCATGGAGCTGCGCCTTCCAGCAGTACTGCTCTAGGGTCTTTCCTACCAGACGATGACACTGCATATGACCCCCATGCAGGCTGATGCCCCCCCCCCTCGCCGAGGATTGATTGTGGTTGTACTCTAACTTTGATCTTGCTCTCATGATTTGTGATCTGACTATTATGACTTTGTGATGTATCTGACTATTTGACTATGCTTTCATACTTTGCTATGTATGATTGTCTGACTTGTTTCATGTTATGACTGCCATTTTTTGCTCTTGATGTTGCTATTTAGTTTCATATGACACATATGTATATCTTATCTTGATTAATCTTAATCATATGTTGTTCATATGCTTTCTTAATCATATCTTTTGTTGTTTTGAGAAAAACCCCGTGTTGAGGGGGAGGAATTTTTAAAACTTAACAACCAGTCTACATCCTTTTCAGTGTTTGACAAAGGGAGAGAGTTTGGTTAGTTAAGTTTAGGATAATTAACGAACATAACTGTTGTAGGGGGAGGATCCTGATTCTCCTACGATATTGAAATTAGTGAAATTTGAGACAATTGATTTCAAAATCCTAAACTTAAAATCGGGTTGTCAAACAACAAAAAGGAGGAGATTATTGATGCAGTCTGACCCTGATTGTTGTTTTGGTGTTGACACCGATTTTAGTTTAGGTTAATGAGATGAGTCTGGTTTAAGTCCTAGTCGGGGACAGGGCATGACTCCCGGTGAGTGAGGTCGGGTGATTGAAACCCTGGTGAGTGAAGCCAGGTCCTACCTTGGGAAGCTAGGTTGATTGAAACCCTAGTGAGTGAAGTCAGGTCCTAGCTTGGGAAGCTAGGTTGAAACCCTGGTGAGTGAAGACAGGTCCTAGCTTGGGAAGCTAGGTTGGATGAAACCCTGGTGAGTGAAGTCAGGTCCTAGCTTGGAAAGCTAGGTTGGATGAAACCCTGGTGAGTGAAGCCAGGTCCTAGCTTGGGAAGCTAGGTTGAATGAAATCCTGGTGAGTGAAGCCAGGTCCTAGCTTGGGAAGCTAGGTTGATTGAAGTCCCTGTGAGTGAAGCTGGGTACGGAGTCTTGGTCCAGGGGCTGAGCACGAGTCAGAGAAGGCTAGGAAGCATGTTCTCTTGACTTATGGTGGAGTTGGCCTTGGCTGGATCGGTCTGGTGACCGATCAGGGAAGTTGGCATGAACTTTCTTTGTGGATCGGTCTGGTGACCGATCCAGAAATGTCTGATCGGTCTGGTGACCGATCAGGGAGAGAACAAAAACTTTGTTAGGCTTCTGTTCGACCCCTGATCGGTTTGGTGACCGATTAGGGAGAGAACAGAAGGCTTCTGTTCGGCTCCTGATCGGTCTGGTGACCGATCAGGGAGAGCTCCTGATCGGTCTTGTGAACAATCCGAGGGATCTCAGATATCGCGAGTTCCTTCCTATGACCGATCAGGATGGATCCTGATCGGTGAGAGAGTGCCCTGATCGGTCACCAGACCGATCAAGGCACACCCTGATCGGTCAGGTGACCGATCAGGGCACACTACCCTGATCGGTCAAGTGACCAATCAAGGGAGTTGGCCTGCGAAAGCTAGGAATCCCAGCAATGCTATGGATCGGTCCGGTGACCAATCCACGGTCCCTTGATCGGTCAGGGTGACCGATCACACGAACTCCGCGATTCCCAGTTTCTCACTATGGACCGATCAGGCTGGAGCCTGATCGGTCTGGGCCTATCCTAATTGGTTCGGTGACCGATCAGGGTCCTCTCTGATCGGTTTAGAGATCGATCAGAAGTTGAAAACTTTAATTCAAATACGCTGTCAGACTTCTGATCACGCTCTGAACACTACTAATTTCGCTCTGATTTTCTCTGCTATTACTGATGTAAGTTTGATTTCATTTGCTAAACCTCTGTTAAGTGTGCAGGTTACATGGATGATTTCAAATGGTAGAGGAGGGTCAACTGAGATCTTTCGGTGCCACAGGTTTGACGTTTTCCTCTTCTCAGGTTTAACAGACGACTGCGCTACTGATTGGGGCTCGACTGAGGGAAGCTCAGGGAGTCCAGGAGAGGTCAGGGTAGCTGCGCTGCTTCAGATGAGCAGCTGGTGAGCTGCAGAGGAGCGTCTGTGACCTGGCGACTGGAGACATAGGTTAAGAGCTGGCTGGCGAAGAAGAGAAGTTATCCTTCTGAATACAACTTGAATTGCGAGAGCTCTTCCTTCGGCTACAACTGAGAAGCTCTGTTGCAACTACACTGATTCTGATCCTTGAAGCAACTTGTTGAAACACTGTAAACTTGAGCGCTTGGAAGAGGAAAAGAGCTCGGCGAGTCCATCAACAAGCAGACACGAAGAGCTGGGAGTTCTTGCATGAGGTTTGTGCTGAGTGGAGCTCAGTGTAGAGTTCTTGTGATCTTTCTGTCTGAGTGTTCGGCAATCCTTCTTGTTTCACTGTCCTTAATTCTATTACTCTATGGAAACTGCTGTGAAGAGGTTTCTCCACCGAGAAGGAGGTGTTATTCTATCCAGATTTTCCGGGGCTCGATCTGCCGACGATCAAGGGATCGCCCACCTTACGGGCACGCCAAGGAGTAGAGACAAGTTATCCCCGAACCTTATAAATCCTCCCTGTTTGCGACTTGAGCTTGTGCTTAGTTTAGGGTTTTAGTATCTGCAACTTTGTTTCTCTGTTTTGTATTGTTCCGCTGCTGTTGCTAACCCTAAGTGCAGAAGCTGTCAAAGAGCAAGCAATTTGTGTCTGGCTACATTCACCCCCCCCCCCTCTCTAGTCATCCAAGCACCAACACACAGGCCCTCCGTCGGCCTCGCCATTCAGTGCCTCAGTCGACACCCTCATGGGCCCTCAGCCGGTCCTAGCAAGCAACACAACCACTCCTTGGTACCAGACTACCAGAAGTTGTACGGGGTCGGCGCAGGACTGAGGTCATCCTGGTCTTAAACGACGGATCTCACGCCGAGGTATTGATCTTCCTGTCATTCCGTGTCCCCCCGTACCGTGACCACCTACACAACTACACTGGTGTCAGGTCGAGCGGCGCCAAAAGGCGCCAAGCATTAAGTTGACAGTGCCCCTTTCCTTAACTCGGCATGTGCTACTTTATCCTGCCACCTCTGGGCATGCATCACCTTGTCCTCGCTATATGGCAGCAGGTGGCAGGTGGGGCAGGAGCTGTCAGCTTCCCCGGCTATATAAGCCTCTACACTCCGCATCTCTCTCGTACGCGCGATAGTGCATTCCATACTGTTCCATTGCTTTCCATCGCCGCCGTCGCGTACTGACTTGACCGTCGGTGTGCCTGGCCGGGGACTTTTTCCGGCGGGTTCTAACGGTCTCTATCTTGCAGGCTAGAGGCGATCCAGCTCAGTAGACCATTTCGGTGATCTCGCACTTCTCGGAGGCCCATTCAATTATAGGGATGTTCAACTCGCTTCACGACAGGATAAGTGATTATCTATTTCTATGAATTATTTCATCCATCCAAATATATTATTTTACATCTGATATCATTCTCAAAATCTCTTCTCTATTACCTTCCAATACGGATGCTGTGCTTAATTAAAAAAAAAGGAGACATTAATATACGGGTACGTAACATGCGTACCTATACATTTTTAGAAAGGTAGTATATATTAACGTTTAAATTAATGCGGATGCCTGATAAATGCTTTGACTTTAGTACTAAATTATCAATTTATTTTAATAATTTACATATTCTTATTTCACTCAATTAATTATTGTTGGATATGATTTGCGAGGCGAAATCAAAGTACCATCGATCGATGAAAGTCATATTTGACTTCAAAATCGAAATCTACGTTTCGCGTAGATAAATCTAGACTATTAATTTGCTCAAAACCAATTACGGGTAAATGAGAAATTAAGTGTTTAAAGTCGTGCTCAAAATAGCATTAAGGAGAAAGATGGGGATTAGTCTCACATCGCTAATTGGCGAAAGCCAATGTTTCCTTATATGTGTTGCTGTGCTTTTGCAGTCAATACAAAAAGCACAGGTGCTCTCTACCCTTGGGCGAGCAGGTGCTCGCACCTGCGAGCCCGCCACGCGCGCAATGGGCGCTTTGTTGGCGCACTTTGCACGACGAGCATTGAGGAGCTTCTTTTATGCTCCACGTGGCAGTGACGTGGCATGGTCACGGATGACGTGGCATGCCTGCGTGACACATGACTGTGCAGGGAGAGCGCTGACTGGGCAGACAGATGACGATCGTTGGATCGAAGATGGCAACAAGATCGCATGGGGCGCGATCTGGTTCGTTGATACTGCAGGGTCACGATCAGACCATTAGCGAGGGGCTGGGCAGACAGATGACGATCGTTGGATCGAAGATGGCAACAAGATCGCATAGGGCGCGATCTGGATCGTTGATACTGCAGGGTCACGATCAGACCATTAGCGAGGGGACTGATCTGGAGCGTCGGATTAAATGGAGTAATCTGACGGCTCAGATCAAAGATGGGATGAAGAGTTATAACTCTTCGAATCCAGCGGACGAGATTATATTGAGTTAAAATCTCTTTGGATCTAACGAACCAGATTAAAAGCCATCTGAAGAGTTATAACTCTTCAGATCTAATGGCTGAGATCAGAACCCTTTAAAGGGTTATGAACTGATGGTTCGGATCAGTCCTCGCCAAGGGTCACTTGCCTCTTCACCTACTATATAAAGGATCCCTCCTTTGGAAATATTCATTCATTCAATCATTCGAAGCATTCAAGCATCTAAGCATTAGAGAGCTCATCTTCTGCATCGAGAGTCCGAAAATCCTACGGAAAGGTTCGTCGGTCTCGGAATTTGAAGTGCTACTATTCCGAGACGACGTCGTTGTATCTTGGAAACGAATTGCTGCTATCCGTGAGCACCGTAGCGGAGCAATATCGTTTTACGGAGATAGTGTCCAACACTAGCCTCGACGTAAACAAATTCAGTTTGCTACCTCCCGGCAGCAACCTCCCGGAAGTTCCGACGGTCGAGTAAAATCAACTAAGTCAAACATCGCGGAGATTACAAAAAGGTCACAAGACCGCCAACAATCGTAAAACGATATTGGCAAACTGAAATGACCGTGATCAACGACATACCGACCTCCATCCCGCATGCCGAGAAGCCGGAGAAATTCGCCGGAGCCGATTTCAAGAGATGGCAGCAGAAGATGATGTTCTATTTAACCACGCTAAACCTTGTACGGTTTTTGCGTGATGACCCGCCAGCCGCTGCGGAAAATAATTCCGAGAGTCAGGCTGCTCGCGAAGCGTGGTCACATGGGGTTTTTCTGTGCCGCAACTACGTTCTCAATGCACTGGACAATGCGTTGTACAGCGTATTTAGCATAATTGAGACAGCCAAATCCCTGTAGGAATCTCTGGAGAAGAAATACAAAACCGAAAATGCCGGACTGAAGAAATTCATCGTCGGCCGGTTTTTGGATTTCAAGATGGTGGATTCCAGGAGCATAATGTCTCAAGTCCAAGATATGCAAATAATAATGCATGATCTGGACGCCGAAGGCATGCCACTAAACGAATCATTCAAGGTGGCCGCGGTAATCGAGAAACTCCCTCCGTCGTGGAAGGATTTCAAAAATTACCTGAAGCACAAGCAAAAGGAGATGGCACTTGAAGACCTGATCCTGAAGCTGCGCATAGAGGAGGATAACCGAAAATTTTCCGACTCTAAAGGAACAAAGCGCACAGTTGACGAGATGTCCAACCTGGCGGAACCGAGAGCCAAGAAGCCGAAACAACCAATCAAGAAGGCTCAAGGCAAATTCAAGGGGTCCTGCTACAACTGCGGAAAGTCAGGACACATGTCCAAAGACTGCAGACGTCCGAAGAAGCCAACCAAAGGCCGGAAGGATGTTGCAAACCAAGTCTCAACTTCCAACGAAATGGACCTGGACCTCGCTGCGATCGTGTTTGAAGCCAATACGGTGGTGGACAACCCGAGGCAGTGGTGGATCGATACTGGAGCAACACGCCATATCTGTTCAGATAAGGCGCTGCTCTCCACGTATACCCCGATAAGCGGAAGAACGCTCTTTATGGGCAATTCCGCTTCATCCCCGATTGTTGGACTCGGGAAAGTAGTTCTGAAAATGACGTCCGGAAAGGAGCTAACTCTCATTGATGTGCTCCATGTTCCCGACATCAGGAAGAACTTAGTTTCTGGAGCGGCACTTGTTAAAGCCGGCTTCAAATTGGTGTTCCAGTCCAACAACTTTGTACTTACGAAGAACGGTGTCTTCATAGGTAAGGGATACTTGGAACAAAATATGTTCAAGATGGTTGTAATGACTGTACACCGTGAATTTAATGGTAATAAAATAAAAGCTTCCAGCTATGTTATTGAGTGTTTTTATTTATGGCATGATTGACTCGGACATGTTAACAATAATACACTAAAATGTCTCGTCAAGCTAAATTTATTACCGAACATCGATATTGACGAAATGCACAAATGTGAAGTGTGCGTGGAAGCGAAAATGACGAGACTACCCTTTCACTCGGTGGAAAGGTCAACGACACCTCTAGAATTAATACATAGTGATTTATGTGATTTAAAATTCGTGCAAACTAGAGGAGGTAAAAAGTACTTCATTACTTTTATCAATGACTGCACGAGGTTCTGTTATGTCTTTCTTTTAAGAAGTAAAGACAAAGCCTTAGAAGCTTTTAGAACCTATAAAACTGAAGTTGAGAATCAACTTAATAAACGAATTAAAACAATTCGTAGCAATAGAGGTGGTGAATATGGTGCACCGTTTGATGAATTCTGCTCAGAATTTGGCATTATTCATCAGACAACGGCGCCCTACTCACCCCAATCGAATGGCGTTGCCGAACGTAAAAATCGAACACTGAAAGAAATGATGAATGCTTTGCTAATAAATTCAGGCTTACCCCAGAACTTGTGGGGGGAAGCTATATTATCAGTAAACCACATTCTCAATAAAATCCCTCACAAGAAAAATGACAAAACGCCATATGAACTATGGAAAGGCCGCGAGCCGTCATACAAATACTTGAAAGTGTGGGGGTGCTTAGTAAAGGTCGAAGTACCTAAGCCAAAGCAAGTAAAGATCGGACCTAAAACGTTCGATGCGATATTTGTCGGATATGCCCAAAATAGTAGTGCATATCGCTTCATAGTTCATAAGTCAGACATTCCTGATATTCATGTGGGTACAACCATTGAATCTCGGAATGCAATATTCTTTGAACACGTGTTCCCAAATAAAAAGGGAAACGTTCAAAGTGATGACAACGAAAGTCCAAACGAAGATAACATTCCAGAACTTAGTTGTCATAAAAGGACTATTGACGATCAAATCGAAGACCACGACGGAGCAAACGGGCTAGAGTTGAGAAATCGTTCGGGCCGGATTTCATGACTTTTATGTCGGAAATGGAGCCAAGAACATTAGGTGAAGCTCTCTCTGGTCCCGATGCCCCATTGTGGAAAGAAGCAGTCAATAGTGAAATCGAGTCCATCATGAATAACCATACTTGGGAATTAGTAGACCTTCCTTCTGGTACTAAACCATTAGGTTGTAAGTGGATACTAAAACGCAAGTATAAAGCTGATAGATCGGTTGACAAGTATAAGGCCAGACTTGTAGCCAAAGGGTACAAGCAAAAGGAAGGCTTAGATTACTTCGATACCTACTCACCGGTGACAAGGATTACGTCCATACGAGTGCTGATAGCTATAGCAACACTGTATGACCTTGAAATACACCAAATGGATGTTAAGACTGCATTCTTAAATGGTGAATTGGAAGAAGAAATCTACATGGAGCAACCCGAGGGGTTCGTAGCTCCGGGAAAAGAGGACAAGGTGTGTCGACTTATTAAGTCGTTGTACGGACTTAAACAAGCGCCCAAACAGTGGCACGAAAAATTTGACAAAATAATGCTGTCAAACGAATTCAAAATAAATGAATGTGACAAATGCATTTATGTCAAAAGCACACCTGAAAGCTATGTAATCGTCTGTCTATATGTAGATGATATGCTTATAATGGGAAGTAATCATGATATAATCATGAATACTAAGAAAACTGTTGACCAAGAATTTCGACATGAAAGATATGGGTCTAGCAGATGTCATATTGGGAATTAAAATTCTCAAGACATCCGATGGGATAGTTTTAAAACAATCCCATTATGTAGAGTCAATATTGAAAAGGTTCAATGCATACGACCTCTCTACTGTCAAAACGCCGATGGATCTAAGTCAACACTTAGCAAAAAACCATGGTGAGCCCATATCACAATTGGAATATTCTCGGATAATAGGTAGTTTGATGTATCTCACAAACTGCACTCGCCCGGATATTGCCTGTGTGGTCAACAAATTGAGTCGTTTCACGAGTAATCCAAACGACACTCATTGAAAAGCATTAATGCGAGTTCTTAGATATTTGAAATATACTATGAACTACGGATTACATTATGGAAAGTATCCCACTGTCTTAGAGGGATATTGTGATGCTAATTGGATATCGAATACAAAAGACTCCAAATCCACTAGTGGATATGTATTCACGATCGGTGGGGGAGCGGTGTCTTGGAAATCCACTAAGCAGACGTGCATTGCTCGGTCTACTATGGAATCCGAGTTTATAGCACTTGACAAAGCAGCTGAAGAAGCTGAATGGCTGCGGAACTTCTTGGAAGATATTCCGAGCTGGATGAAACCTGTGCCCGCCGTACTTATCCACTGTGATAGTCAATCGGCGATTGGAAGGGCACAGAGTAGCATGTACAATGGTAAGTCACGACATATACGTCGTCGACATAATACTATTAGGCAGTTGATCTCGAATGGAGTGATTGCAATCGATTATGTCAAATCTAAAAATAATTTGGCAGATCCCCTTACGAAGGGGCTAAATCGAGATCAAGTATACTGCTCATCAAGAGGAATGGGATTAAAAATCTACAACTAAAAACGGCTGTAGCGGTAACCCAACCTTGTTGACTGGAGATCCCAAGATCTTGGTTCAATAGGACAACGAAGTTACAGAAGTTGTGTAACAGCACAAGAGATGTGTTATCTCTATCCCAAACCTAGGATGAATTGGTGCTGTCCTATCACATGTAGTGAGGTTAAGCATATGCTTTTAATGACTTCTATACCTTTATAAGGTAGAGTATGGTAGGATACTCTAGATAGAAGTGTCACCTATGTGAGTGTGAAGACAGACCGCTTCAATGAAACACTCATGAATCCAAGAAGGTGTCCATGGCCGAAACGGAACCAACCATGAGAACCAAAAGTAGGGGAGATAAGTCTCTGTGTGGGTGTTATTGTCTTAATATACACCAACAGCTGAGCAGTTCAAGACATCACGTTCACTGCGCAGCCTAGTATACTCGATAGCATTCCACTACGGAAGGTTCAAAGCCACAAGCTACCTCTCCCGATGCTTTGACTTATCGATTGGACTCTTGTAAAGTGTCAACATGCATACATTAATTTCCATTCATGTGGGGGATTGTTGGATATGATTTTGTGAGGCGAAATCAAAGTACCATCGATCGATGAAAGTCATATTTGACTTCAAAATCGAAATCTACGTTTCGCGTAGATAAATCTAGACTATTAATTTGCTCAAAACCAATTACGAGTGAATGAGAAATTAAGTGTTTAAAGTCGTGCTCAAAATAGCGTTAAGGAGAAAGATGAGGATTAGTCCCACATCGCTAATTGGCGAAAGCCAATGTTTCCTTATATGTGTTGCTGTGCTTTTGCAGTCAATACAAAAAGCACAGGTGCTCTCTACCCTTGGGCGAGCAGGTGCTCGCACCTGCGAGCCCGCCACCCGCCACGCGCGCAATGGGCGCTTTGTTGGCGCACTTTCACGTACGCGTCGTCGCGAGGAGAATTGAGGAGCTTCATTTATGCTCCACGTGGCAGTGACGTGGCATGGTCACGGATGACGTGGCATGCCTGCGTGACACATGACTGTGCAGGGAGAGCGCTAACTGGGCTATTGGCTGGGCAGACAGATGACGATCGTTGGATCGAAGATGACAACAAGATCGCATGGGGCGCGATCTGGATCGTTGATACTGCAGGGTCACGATCAGACCATTAGCGAGGGGACTGATCTGGAGCGTCGGATTAAATGGAGTAATCTGACGGCTCAGATCAAAGATGGGATGAAGAGTTATAACTCTTCGAATCCAGCGGACGAGATTAGATTGAGTTAAAATCTCTTCGGATCTAACGAACCAGATTAAAAGCCATCTGAAGAGTTATAACTCTTCAGATCTAATGGCTGAGATCAGAACCCTTTAAAGGGTTATGAACTGATGGTTCGGATCAGTCCTCGCCAAGGGTCACTTGCCTCTTCACCTACTATATAAAGGATTCCTCCTTTGGAAATATTCATTCATTCAATCATTCGAAGCATTCAAGCATCTAAGCATTAGAGAGCTCATCTTCTGCATCGAGAGTCCGAAAATCCTACAGAAATGTTCGTCGGTCTCGGAATTTGAAGTGCTACTATTCCGAGACGACGTCGTTGTATCTTGGGAACGAATTGCTGCTATCCGTGAGCACCGTAGCGGAGCAATATCGTTTTACGGAGATAGTGTCCAACACTAGCCTCGACGTAAACAAATTCAGTTTGCTACCTCCCGGCAGCAACCTCCCGGAAGTTCTGACGGTCGAGTAAAATCGACTAAGTCAAACACCGCGGAGATAACAAAAAGGTCATAGGACCGCCAACAATTATATCACTAGACGAACTTCTTTCTTCTCAGTCCCATTATTCTATTAAAAAAATTCAAATGTAATTTATATATATTTAGAGATCGATCTTCAAATATTCTTATCCAATATCTCTATTAGGATAAAATTCTGATACTTTTATTTGTTTTTTATTGTATCCCTATGACTATATTTATTTTTCTTAATTTTAAATTAGAATAGAATAATTAAATATTTTTTCTATTAAAAGTATTTAAAATATTTATAAATATCATATTCTTGCTAAATATTTAGCATCCATGTCTATTATTTTTCTTCTTCGAATTCTAGACCATCACATGACCATCACAACTAGATGTGGATTCATGGTAACTTGGTATTACATTTTTTTTTTGAAAATATGTATATATTTTTTATTTTTGATTAAAAATATTTGATGCTCTTAGATTTATAAAAATTAAATATTGTTTCACTGTTAAAATTTCTAAATCTCAATTGATTGAGAATGCAGTTGGTCCCGAACAGGCCGATTAGAGGAGTGAATAGCCCTGATGAAAATAAAAATTTAATTTTTTACTATTCTCTAACAAAGATCGACAACTTAGTTTAAGCAATTAAAATAAATATGAACAACTAACAGAAATAGTAAGAGACTCAGATTTACTTGATTGCAATCGAGTTAGTTGCTAATACAAGACATTGAAAAAGCTCAGTATGAAAAATTCTTTTATTGTAAGTAGAAAAGTCTCTTACAGACTCTTGAAAGTTCAGACATTGACTAAGAATTTGTATTACAGTTGTTGTATTTTAATCTTAGTTCTAAGAGGTTATTTATAACTCAAAATAAGAAGTTATCGTTGTGCTGATGTAAACCTGAGGCATCTCAGTTGGATAAAGTGTTATCCACACAGACAACTATTACTTTACGATAAATTTTAATGTGAGGTGCCTCAGTTCCGATCTGAGACACTCCAATATTAACGAAGGCGTCTCAGTTTAGCTTTTGTGCAAAACTCAGTCCTCTTCGTTGAGCCACCTCCCGGGACAACTAAAGCGTCTTAGTTGACTTTTTGGTCAAAGTCAACTTTGTGTTGACTTTTCTCCGTCTTTGCCTGTGTGGGTGATTTTCGGCCATCTAGAATCGAGCTCACCCAAATCTGACTTCGGCCTTCTCCTCGAATAAGCTTCCTCCCCGGCTTCTCGTCCCTTGGATATCACACACACCCTTCTTGTCTACCAGTGTATTCTTCTACTATCTTTGTGTCTCTCAGATTCATCGAGCCCGTCGGCTCCTTTCCCATGTCATCCTTCTCATTTATTATATCTTCTGCTTAACTTCTTATGCTCCTAAACTTTTACACACTTAGACATAAATATCAAAAATAATTAAGACCTAACTACTTAATTAATCACATCAAAATTAATCCATGATACTTACAGATACTTATACTAACTAATAAATATTATTTTAATAAATGGAATCTATTATTTTATTAGAAGAATTGTATAACTAGTTAGAACGGGGATAAAAAATTATACTGATTTTTAATCAGTATGAGATGCACCATGAAGAATATAACTAACACCCTTGCCCACAACTTCCTAAATATCACTTTTAATTGACTTATTAGTTGATTTATAGTTTAAACAGTAGTATAATGCAAATAAGAGTAAATTACCCTAACATTTCTCACATCACCCTCAACTTCCTCCTTATCCTCTGTTTTTAGGAGGAGACGATGAAAGGGGAGAAAGGAATAAACAAAGAGACGGAGAATTTTGAATCATGCTTGAGAGAGAGTGAGCTAAGTAAAGAAAAAGGAACAAAGGATAAGCTTTAACCTTCCTTATCTATACAATGAAAGATTTTCTTACATCAGGGTAAGAAAGTGTAAAGGTAATCAAAAATAATATTATTTCAATTTTATTCCTCCTTCATCGTCTCCTTCTCCTCCAATTTAAAAATATGAGGATAATTTTATAACTTTATATATTTAATCTTCATTATCCTCCCTTTCCTCCCAAATAAAGTGACACATATTACGTTAATGAACCTGTTCTCCCTCTCAAATAAGAGAAACATAGATACTTTACTTCCTCTCTCTTTCCCTCTCTTTCCCTCCATTTTCCTTCTGTTAACAAACCTTCTCTCACCCCATTCAAACAGAGACTTAGTCCCTATATATGTTAGAAAATTTTATTTTCACTCTTTGTATACAAATTTTTCTTTATTTTAACTCTCTAATACACTCTCTGATTTATCCAATTGCTCTTATTTTTAGGTAAAAAAATCTAAAATAAAATATAATTTATCCTAAATTTAGTATTATTTAACTAAAATCACCCAATTGATTCAGCTTAAGCCAATCAATTGGTATGAGCTTTAAATCAATTAGTCAGAAAAAAAAATCATGCTCAATTGGATAAAAAAATATACTCGATTATAGTTAAATGATGTTATTTAGGAGGAATTATACTCCCTTTTAAAATTTTTTACCT